>OY720459.1:12910526-12913026 GCA_963082715.1 Harpalus rubripes | reverse complement strand
CATACATACATACATACATACATACATACATACATACATACATACATACATACATACATACATACATACATACATACATACATACATACATACATACATACATACATACATACATACATACATACATACATACATACATACATACATACATACATACATACATACATACATACATACATACATACATACATACATACATACATACATACATACATACATACATACATACATACATACATACATACATACATACATACATACATACATACATACATACATACATACATACATACATACATACATACATACATACATACATACATACATACATACATACATACATACATACATACATACATACATACATACATACATACATACATACATACATACATACATACATACATACATACATACATACATACATACATACATACATACATACATACATACATACATACATACATACATACATACATACATACATACATACATACATACATACATACATACATACATACATACATACATACATACATACATACATACATACATACATACATACATACATACATACATACATACATACATACATACATACATACATACATACATACATACATACATACATACATACATACATACATACATACATACATACATACATACATACATACATACATACATACATACATACATACATACATACATACATACATACATACATACATACATACATACATACATACATACATACATACATACATACATACATACATACATACATACATACATACATACATACATACATACATACATACATACATACATACATACATACATACATACATACATACATACATACATACATACATACATACATACATACATACATACATACATACATACATACATACATACATACATACATACATACATACATACATACATACATACATACATACATACATACATACATACATACATACATACATACATACATACATACATACATACATACATACATACATACATACATACATACATACATACATACATACATACATACATACATACATACATACATACATACATACATACATACATACATACATACATACATACATACATACATACATACATACATACATACTACATACATACATACATACATACATACATACATACATACATACATACATACATACATACATACATACATACATACATACATACATACATACATACATACATACATACATACATACATACATACATACATACATACATACATACATACATACATACATACATACAGACATACATACATACATACATACATACATACATACATACATACATACATACATACATACATACATACATACATACATACATACATACATACATACATACATACATACATACATACATACATACATACATACATACATACATACATACATACATACATACATACATACATACATACATACATACATACATACATACATACATACATACATACATACATACATACATACATACATACATACATACATACATACATACATACATACATACATACATACATACATACATACATACATACATACATACATACATACATACATACATACATACATACATACATACATACATACATACATACATACATACATACATACATACATACATACATACATACATACATACATACATACATACATACATACATACATACATACATACATACATACATACATACATACATACATACATACATACATACATACATACATACATACATACATACATACATACATACATACATACATACATACATACATACATACATACATACATACATACATACATACATACATACATACATACATACATACATACATACATACATACATACATACATACATACATACATACATACATACATACATACATACATACATACATACATACATACATACATACATACATACATACATACATACATACATACATACATACATACATACATACATACATACATACATACATACATACATACATACATACATACATACATACATACATACATACATACATACATACATACATACATACATACATACATACATACATACATACATACATACATACATACATACATACATACATACATACATACATACATACATACATACATACATACATACATACATACATACATACATACATACATACATACATACATACATACATACATACATACATACATACATACATACATACATACATACATACATACATACATACATACATACATACATACATACATACATACATACATACATACATACATACATACATACATACATACATACATACATACATACATACATACATACATACATACATACATACATACATACATACATACATACATACATACATACATACATACATACATACATACATACATACATACATACATACATAC
>OY720459.1:12883026-12905526 GCA_963082715.1 Harpalus rubripes | reverse complement strand
TACATACATACATACATACATACATACATACATACATACATACATACATACATACATACATACATACATACATACATACATACATACATACATACATACATACATACATACATACATACATACATACATACATACATACATACATACATACATACATACATACATACATACATACATACATACATACATACATACATACATACATACATACATACATACATACATACATACATACATACATACATACATACATACATACATACATACATACATACATACATACATACATACATACATACATACATACATACATACATACATACATACATACATACATACATACATACATACATACATACATACATACATACATACATACATACATACATACATACATACATACATACATACATACATACATACATACATACATACATACATACATACATACATACATACATACATACATACATACATACATACATACATACATACATACATACATACATACATACATACATACATACATACATACATACATACATACATACATACATACATACATACATACATACATACATACATACATACATACATACATACATACATACATACATACATACATACATACATACATACATACATACATACATACATACATACATACATACATACATACATACATACATACATACATACATACATACATACATACATACATACATACATACATACATACATACATACATACATACATACATACATACATACATACATACATACATACATACATACATACATACATACATACATACATACATACATACATACATACATACATACATACATACATACATACATACATACATACATACATACATACATACATACATACATACATACATACATACATACATACATACATACATACATACATACATACATACATACATACATACATACATACATACATACATACATACATACATACATACATACATACATACATACATACATACATACATACATACATAAAATCACGCATTTCCCACTTAGTGGGTTAGCACAAACCCGAAAGAATAAAAAAACATCCAAAAAAAATCAGTCTGTCTTTCAACAGCATTTTTACTAACAATACAATAGTACAATATTTAAAATAACGTAAATAATTTTTTTATTTTTTGTCTCTAATTAGCTATTTAGGTACGTAACCGATGCTGTTGGATAAGAGCTACATTTAATGATACTGGTATTTTTCGTTGTCGACCTGGAAGGCGACAGATCGGATTTTGTTAAGCGAGATAAGCCGACCGCTAACTTTTACAACTTTCATCCGAAGTCCGTCTTGGTCAGATGGTGGTCAGATTTTCAATTTATTAAGCTACAAAGAAAATAGCTATTTTGAAGGAAAAATTATTAATTTCTTTATAAATTTTGGAAGTAGGTATATTAACACGGCCTAATGCAGTATTCTTAAATATTAAATGATATAGTATGAGAAATGATAATAAAAATAATATTAGGTACTGAATAGAAATTATTGTAAATTATTAATTTCTTATTTACAATTTAAAAAGAAGATAAAAAAAACAACAAAACAAAATCGTGATTAACTAACGTTCTTCATTCTACAGCGCAGTTACAAAAATAATTATTTATTAATTAATTATTATTATTATTATTATTATTATTATTATTATTATTATTATTATTATTATTATTATTATTTTTATTATTATTATTATTATTATTATTATTATTATTATTATTATTATTATTATTATTATTATTATTATTATTATTATTATTATTATTATTATTTTTATTATTATTATTATTATTATTATTATTATTATTATTATTATTATTATTATTATTATTATTATTATTATTATTATTATTATTATTATTATTATTATTATTATTATTATTATTATTATTATTATTATTATTATTATTATTATTATTATTATTATTATTATTATTATTATTATTATTATTATTATTATTATTATTATTATTATTATTATTATTATTATTATTATTATTATTATTATTATTATTATTATTATTATTATTATTATTATTATTATTATTATTATTATTATTATTATTATTATTATTATTATTATTATTATTATTATTATTATTATTATTATTATTATTATTATTATTATTATTATTATTATTATTATTATTATTATTATTATTATTATTATTATTATTATTATTATTATTATTATTATTATTATTATTATTATTATTATTATTATTATTATTATTATTATTATTATTATTATTATTATTATTATTATTATTATTATTATTATTATTATTATTATTATTATTATTATTATTATTATTATTATTATTATTATTATTATTATTATTATTATTATTATTATTATTATTATTATTATTATTATTATTATTATTATTATTATTATTATTATTATTATTATTATTATTATTATTATTATTATTATTATTATTATTATTATTATTATTATTATTATTATTATTATTATTATTATTATTATTATTATTATTATTATTATTATTATTATTATTATTATTATTATTATTATTATTATTATTATTATTATTATTATTATTATTATTATTATTATTATTATTATTATTATTATTATTATTATTATTATTATTATTATTATTATTATTATTATTATTATTATTATTATTATTATTATTATTATTATTATTATTATTATTATTATTATTATTATTATTATTATTATTATTATTATTATTATTATTATTATTATTATTATTATTATTATTATTATTATTATTATTATTATTATTATTATTATTATTATTATTATTATTATTATTATTATTATTATTATTATTATTATTATTATTATTATTATTATTATTATTATTATTATTATTATTATTATTATTATTATTATTATTATTATTATTATTATTATTATACGTGCCTTATAAACAAAAGAGTTTTATAAATTTTTAAGAACAAGAAACATTAAAAATGCTTATATTTTATGTGTTACAAACAATAATATAAAACTGTTAAATGAGGAAGCCTTAACTTTTAAGTGGATAAATAAACCAATATCAATTTAAAAATCATTTGTCGGTATTAATAGACTATTGTTTTGGACAACCAATGCATTGTGAATTTTTTATAATTTGTAGATACGCGAGAACAAAGGGCAAGTAAACCATTTTACTTTATTACCCTTATAATCCTATCCCCACGCAAAAATACAAAGTTAAGAAAAGGATAGATGCGGCAGGTATAGACAAATCGAGTCTCTCATTTGCCAATGAGATTTTAAATTTATTTCTATTTTTAGTCACATTCACTACTTATGTAACAAAATAAAATGTTTCGCTTTTTTTGCCAATTAAAAATTAAAGATCAACAATTAAACAGTTGCCATTCTAATGAATTATTGTTCGTATATGAAGAAAAATTATGAATCTGTACAATTGTTTCGATTTCTTTGCCCCCATAACTTTAAAAACTTCTCTGAAATAATAATTTTTATAATTATATTAGTTTATATGTAGAATACATATATTTTTTAGATTAATAATATAAAAAGTATTCCGTGTGTTGCAATAAAAATCAATCTTCTATTACAAGTATTATATTTTGTGTCATTTTAAAATCACCACGCTTTACTCTATAATACCGACTATACCGGACACAAGAGGATATGTGAACTATTTTACTAAAATTTTAGCTACTGACGCAAATTTTTTCACCTAATATATTGTCACCTTTTTCTCAAAATCTATTAGAGCAATAAAGTTCAAATTTAGTATTAGTAACATATTTGACATACTTTATGGTTTGAGATAAATTTTTATCATTCAATTCGAGAAATAATTTTTTTATTATGGTCAACAATAACGTAAAAAAACTAAAAATTATTTCATTTTACAAACAAAAAAATATGTATCTTAAGAGGCATATTTACCCCTGTGCTGAAATATGAAGCGAAAATTCAAATAAATTGTTCCTGTACTGGAACTATCAACATTTTAAAAAATTCAACACAACCCAAACCTACTTGCGATATTAACCTACATTTAAAAAAAATAATTATTGAAATCTATTAATATTTGACTTTGATTTTATAGGCAAAACAGCATTTCTCGAATTTCCCATAAAATCAAAGTCAAATACTAATAAATTTCAATAATTATTTTTTTAAAATACAGGTTAATATTGCAAGTAAGTTTGTGTTGTGTTGAATTTTTTAAAATGTTAATAGTTCTAGTAGAGGAACAATTTATTTGAGTTTTCGCTTCATATTTCAGGACAGGGGTAAATATGCCTCTTAATTATATATGTTTGACAGAAATATCATTTCACAGAAAAGAGATAATGATGACAAAAATACACTGTTTTGCGTATGGGACCCGCAATACGTTAACGCACCCTTAAAATTATTCAATAGTTATATCCTGAGTAGGGTTGTGAAAAAGATCGATTGAAAGATCTTTTTTTAAAAAAAATCGGATGAATATTTTATTTTGAAAAATCGATCAATTGAAAAATTGTACGAATTGTACGAATTCCGGAACATCGATCTTTCTAAAAGATATCGATCGTCTAAATTTTGAAAGATCGGCTTTTCTAAAAAATATTTATTCCAATATCGATGAAAAATCTTTTGATTTCAACAGTATTTGGCGTTTCATGCGTGATAGATGTTATTTGTAACTTGTGTTTCGTGATTTATGTGTGTATGCGTTGGAGAAACTGCTTATCAATAAAAATCTTTTTATAAACTCAATCTTGCGATTTTCTATTAAAATCGATCTTTTGATTCTTTATTAAAATCGATTTTTTGATGTAGTATTTTGATTTCATATTAAAAATATCGATTTTTGCGATTTATCGATCAAACCGATCTATCTCGACAAATCGATTTTATCAAAAAATCGAAAATTGATTTCAAATTTCTAAGATCGCACAACCCTAACCCGAATGCTGAGAATTTAATCGATTAAATTTGACATGTCTGGCTTATGAAACAATTTTTTAAAAAGTGTTAGAGTACATAATAATTTGAAGAAAAAAAACCGAGACCGCAAGTCGAGAGATTTTATCTTAAATTTTTTTAAAAGCAAAATTTTGTAAATAAGCCTTACGCAAATTTAATTCTTTAACACGAGAGGTATATGCCAAGATTATTTCATTTGTTTTTTTTTACTTGTCAAATAAATGTCAAAAAATAATAAATAAAATTTGCTGGAATTGAATAATTTGGCATGTTTAAAGAAATATCAGTAAAGGTAAAAAACACGTATCTTGCTTCTGCGATTAATTATCCGGCTAAATATTCCTTCAAAATGTTCAAAATTTGCACATAAAAGCTAGCTTCAATTTAATCGCTGTTAAAAAGCTAGGTGCTATTTAATCACTTATTTAAAATGCACAACAATGGAAAATGAGACATTCTAATTGGTCAAATTTGTAAGAATGAAATAGTCATAATTATATGAATGTTTTTCTTAAGTTATTAAGGACGAGTGTAGAGGGAGGGGGTAATGGCGGTAATTACAAGTACAAGAAGAATAAACAATTTATTTATTTTAATATTTAATATACAGAGTGGTGACCGACACAGCCGAACGCAGGACTTTAACTTGTAAAATCATATTTCCGAATTTCCCGCTTCCATAATTATTTATTACTTTAGATTAAAAGTTTCAAATAAAAGTTGTAGAGTATAAAATTTTGAATCTGAGTCAATAAGCATAATTAATTTTTCATTTTGTAACGGCAGAAAATCAATACGAAAATGTCGAAAATTGTATAAAAAATAGCGATAGCTATGAATTTAATAAAAAAATTAACAATGTGTAACGATTTATTTGTCAAGTTAGATTACTTTATTTTTATTTATAATTATCTTGAAGTGAATAATTATGCATTTTAAGTATTAAATCATTGTCCACTTCGACAGAAATTACAAACAATATCCACTGAAAATATATTAACCTCCACAGACAAAACGTCATATATTTTCTTGTTAAATTCCATGGCTGTCGCTATTGTTGAGATGGTTTTCGACATTTTCATACCTAATTAATTTTGTTTATTAATACAGATGCAGACTTTTATGATCTACAACTTTTATTTAAAGCTTGTTTACTTAAATAATTAGAAAAGCAAGAAATTATGAAGGTATGATTTTACCTTATTAAATTATTCGTTATGTTCCACCACGTGCCGACTACAAATTTTATTTATTATTATATGTTAAAGCCCTATGTTACGCTGTGCTGATCAGCATCCTGTAGAAAGCAAGTACAAGAACAATAAACAACTTATTTATTTAAATATTTAATAATTTTATAATAAATACAAACACAAAAATTTAACATGTTTATAATGTCGTAAAATTTTCCATTTCTTTCAGAAATAATCAAATGTATACAATCATATATTCTCTCTATTTGGTTATTATAAATTCCGATAATTTGTATTTAGCAATATAAATAAATAAATAAATAAATAAGTAAATAGCCAAATCTAACTTTGTCCAAGTTAGATTTGGCTACTTCTTTTTAAAAAATTGGAAAAATCATTTCATAAACGCTTAATTCAATATTAGTGTAGCCATCTATATCAAATTACCTGAATTATTTTACTATGACAGCAAAAACTAGTGAAAGACTTATATAATATGTAATTGTAAAATTTATTTCATATATAATATGAAATGTAGATTACGTGGAAATACATTAGAATCAAATATTTCTTTTATTTTTTTTTTCTAATTCTAATACACATGAACATTGGTAAGCGACGTTGCCAAATCCAAAATTTTCACCGTTGTACAGCGAATCTCGTTTGACTTCCTACGTACCTGTTCAACCTCCTTACAAAATTCTTTCAGTAATACTCATTTATTTACGTATATTTTCACATTCTTAAATCACTAGAATCTTCAGATTTATTTTGCACGTTTTGTAACCTGAATAATCTATTTCTTTATTAAATATTGTTCATTATCATTTGTAGTGATAGGTAACAAAATAAAATGCATAATTAATCGAACTGTCATAAAAATTAGTTTATTAGCTTCATTACTACTGTTTCCTAATTGTGTTATAAGAAATTGTGATTATTAAATTACTATTTATTGTGTTTCAATTTATAAACAACGTTTTTATCACGAAGAATTCTACAAATAATGAAATGGTATTATTCATACGTTACATGCATTTATTTGTAATTTTGTTTCCATTTAATGGCTACAAATGAGCAATATTTATTAAACTTCAAATTATATTTTACAAGGTTACAAAACATGCAAAATGAAATCTGATGATCAGTAATGTAGATGTCGAATTTTATTATCTACAACTCTTATATTTTTGTCGAGGGATCTATAGCCATTACTTCCGTTATTTTGTCCATTTCAGTAAACTGCAAATAAATAAAATATGTACCGATTATTAAAATTCGAAAAACATTTAATTATATTAGGTTCCAAATCCCGTCAAGAAACTACTTTTCTTCTTCAATTAATTATATATAAACAATTTTTAACACAAGATAAAATTCTGAATCAATTTTTTTTTTGCAAAATGCTACATTCTATATATTGTTATAATGTATATTTTAAATTAAATATGTTAATTTATAATATATTATTGAAGTATGCTCCTGCCTAACTAATTTAATTCCAAATTAATGAGAAATCTTCTTAAGAATTGTTTCTCGCCACTAATGCATTCAATTTCAAATATCACTAATTTATTATTATTATTCAGTTGAATATATTCACTAAATTAATTGTAAATTCTTCTATTTCATATTATCAGACGTCTTCACTATATATTCATTCAATGAAAAATAAATAAATAAATAGAATATTTAAAAAGTATGCGCCCAATAGATCCATCTGTAGTACGGTAGATAAACTTATTACGCAAGATGCGTATGAAATATCTGGTTTGAAACTCTGGTTTATTTGTTCGTCCTGTGCCGTTTTACCATCTTTTGTACAACATGGGAATCGCATGTTTGTAAGCTATGGGAAAAGTGGTGGGGATAACTTTGTAAGAGCTGGGATTTGGACGGCGTAAGATTTGAACGGCATAGCATTTGAACGCTGTGGGATTGTACGGCGTGAAATGCTTCGTTTCTGTTGACATACACGAACCTTTCTGATCAGCTCCAGAGCAACTGAAGCAAACTTGAAATCGTCTAATTTCGGGTAAACATTTGTAATGTAGAGGTAGAGGTTCTTCGTTACTTTTATATGAATGTATAAATAAATAAATATATGAATTTGTATAAGACGTAAAATAATAAATGGATAGTAGAGATAACATGTATATTTGTAGAATTAAATATATAAATAAAATCTTGGTTGGGGTGGTAACGTGGCGGGCTACTCGATCCGCCACACATTTTTGTAGTCTTCTCTAGAAACGCAGAGTTCTTATTTAACCCTCCGTCGGTTGCATCCGGCCTGACAGGCACAGTTTGGACGGTTTCGTTCCCGCCTCCACCCCTTACGGGATGTTTGAAACCAACCTAATCAATTGATTCGCACTCTGCCCGGAAGGGAGTTATCGTCATTCTGATCTCACAGACACTTTGCGCCCAAATTCGTCACACATATAAAGGAATATAAAATATACAAGATTGGAGACTTGTGGAATTGTTTACATTTTCACAGAATATTGCTTTTAATAAATAATATTAGCCAGTGTGCATTTATAGCAGAAGTTACCTTTACAATGGAAAACCACTTAATATTTTCTGAACAAAAATGCGTTCTTTTTGCAACGAATTTCGTTTTTCTTTTTACCTCTAGCCATACCGAAGGTTAGATAGGTAATTTTTTTGGTACAAAAATTCGATAACGAGTTTTCAGTGAATAAGCACGAATTAGGGTCCCCACAACACGTTTTTACTATTTTTAAAATGATAACTCATATCAAACTTCCAAAAACTTCTATTTTCCGTATTTAAGCTTTCTGCATTCATGTAAAGAGTTGATTAGATTTTGGGTAAAATTTGGCAACCGGAAGTAGTACTTTACTTGCAGCCCATAACAGTTTTTAATGAGAAAGTATATTAAATTCAAAAAATTTCCGTTTTAGTATTTAAGACTTTTATATCAAAGAGAAAAAACGTATTGTATTCTGGCTAAAATTGATAAACAGAAAGTGATACTTTACTTGAAGCTCTGAACAGATTTTCTTTAAACCGGAAGTGATTTTCGTGGAAAATATATTGTGATATATGTCAAAGCTTTTCAAATTTGGTATTTAAAACTTTTATATGAAGAGGAATACCATTAGATTTTGGACAAAATTAATAAACCGGAAGTTATACTTTATTTAAAGCTCTGAACAGATTTTCGTGAAAAATATATTATGATATATTCCAAAACTTTGCAAATTTAGTATTTAAGACCTTTATTAAAGGGAAGCAACTTATTATTTTTTGGCTAAAATTGACAAACCGGAAGTGATACTTTACTTGAAGCTGTGAAAAAATTTTCGTGAGAATTATATTGATATATTCCAAAACTTTTCAAATTTAGTATTTGAGACTTTTAATGCAGGGGAATAACATATTAGACTGTGGCTAAAATTGATAAAACAGAAGTGATACTTTACTTGAAGCTCTGAACAGATTGTCGTGAAAAATATATTGATATTATATTCCAAAACTTTTCAAATATGGTATTACGACTTATCTATGAAGGGGAACAACATATTAGATTTTGCCTAAAATTGACAAACCGGAAGTGATACTTTATATATTATGATGTAATCCGAAACTTTTCAAATTTGGTATTTAAGACTTTCATATTAATGAGAACGACATATTAGATATTTTATAAAATTGATAGATCGGAAATAGTACTTTACTTAAAACTATAAACAGATTTTTCTAGAAAAATTAGGTATATTAAAATATGATCTAAAACGCCTCAAATTTTGTATTTGAAACTCGTATATACTTGTAATTTGAAACATCAACAGAAAGTGTTAGCTTACTTAAAGCTCATTGCTATTTTAAACATGGAATTCGTGGGAGGTCATGTGCTGGCCATATTAGATTTTTTAAATGTTTTTTCAAAATTTTCTTTTACCTAATGTTTTCTGAACAATAAATTCGTACTTTTTGCAACATTTTGTTTTTGGTCTAAACATTCCCACCGAGGTCAGTGATTACTTTTAGAATTCTAAAATTAAAATTAATGGGTATAAATTTGTAATTGTTTTACCTGCGCCCGGCAGGCACATTGCGCCGGAACTCGCCGGTTCCAATATGGCGCCCAACGGAGTTAGGTTCTAAATTTAAAAAACCACTAACGAAAAAAAAAAAATTGTTCTGTTTATTACATTAGTCATGTAAAATAAAAATTGTTTGCCCATTTAAGCTTGTTTGTAATTCTCATAGTTCTCCACTCGAGATAGCATAGATGGCCCATTTAAAACGATATCCTGTATTGTAAAATAAAACGGTAAACTATTCTTTTATAAAAATTTCCAATATTATCTAATTTGATATACGTACATTGAATGTTACAATACACCTTTTCAATTCAACAGCTATCTCTTTACATCGCTGCAAATAGTAAGTAAAATGGCACCAACAACTGCCAGTTGGGCTGTCAAGCGAAACTTCAAAAACATTCTAGCCATTAAAATACCTGTATTAGCAGTGGTGGCTTGTGCTATAGAGCACAGGGGCGCAGCCCTGCCAAATAAAAAGACAAGAAAAAAATAAATAAGCGAGAACCTATACATTTTAAAAATACATTAATAATTATTATGCAATTCTCACTACACCGCGGGTAGCTTGATAGCCTATTTACTGTGCACGTACCGGTATGCTACTAGGAGGTAGGGCACAAATATTTCAGCCCTGGTCTTCCACTACTTTTACTCGAGTTTTGCCCAATTACAGCGGAGCACGCGGAGCTGCACGTGACTGCAATAAGCCTGATCCGGGCAGAGCCCAGTTGAAACGAAGATTTACAAGTGTGTCCGGCATTTTTCCAGGTACCTAATCTGTTATTGTTGAATTATAATCATGTAGTACTCACTGAATTACGAAGATGGTAAGATGGTATGTGTATGCGAAATATTAGGTAATATAGAAGCTAAACAAATGAATTCCGGGGAAAGGCTTAGAATTTCGCAGATGTAGATAGCGCTTTATTATTATTACAAGTAAATGATAATTATCAATAATTTAACAACGCCATTTTCTGAATGTGTTAAATTACTAAATATTAATTGAACAATACCTACACTTAAAAGAATAAAAACATTTTTAAGAAACACTATGACTGAAGATAGACTGACTATATTGGTGATGTTTATCCATCGAAAAAATATGATCAATAACATTCCTAAATACAATAAAAAAGTGATTGAACATTTTAAAGATTAAATAATTTAATTATATCGTATTTACTTTTTTAAATTTATTTGTCTTACATACAAAGTTATCACCAGCCGCCACTGTATATTCGTAGTGAAAATTTGCATTGTTAGACATTTTAGCTTCAATAAAAGCTTATGTAACTTCTTTAGAGAAGTTTTTTAAAGTTGTCAAAGATTTTTCTCACAGTTTACGTCTAATTTTTTTGAAGCAAACGCCATTGATCTGTTGTTCTTCCTAAGCGCAGATTCCCACTGCGCATGTCTTCAATCTCTTTAAATTGAAAGATCTATTGGGATAAATATTAAATAAAGTAACATTTAATTTAGAAAGAAACAATTACATTGTAAACAAATTTAATCCTGCAGAGGATTTTCGGTTAGTAAAGTCTGGATCCAATCAGCGTAAAAGCTAATCCCAGTGAAAACTGCTATCTGTTTAGTGTCACATTTACCATCGCCCCCCCACGGGTCCTGCGGTAGATATTCCTGTTAGGTAGTACTTCTCATTATTTTTTGCTTTCTTGGGAAAACTAATCCACCACCACCATCACCAATGCACACACCAGACCCTATAAATAAAATTAGAAAAATGTAGATATGTACGTATTTAAATTAATACAAATTAAATATCGAGAGGTATTGTGTTGGCCACATCAGATTTTTACCTCTCGCTAAGAGAGGTATTGAATTCATGCTAAAAATCGCATATCCGGATTTTAATGAATAAGCACGTTTTAAGGTCCCTAGAATCCGATTATAACATTTTTACGATGATGTCCGTATGTGTGTGTGTGTGTGGATGTGTGTGTGTATGTATGTATGTATGTATGTATGTATGTATGTATGTATGTATGTATGTGTGTGTGCGTGTGTGGATGTGTATGTGCGTGTGTGTGGATATGTGTGTGTGTGTGGATATGTGTGTGTGTGTGTGTGTGTGTGTGTGTGTGTGTGTGTATGTGTGTGTGTGTGTGTGTGTGTGTGTGTGTTTTGTATCCACGATTTCTCAAATTCTATAAGACTTAAGACATTTTTAACTACGGATTTCTCAATCTAACAATAATGGGAAGAGTTGATTAAGTTTTGGTAACAATTGGACAACCAGAAGTAGTAGTTACAAGAAAAAAATCATCTAAATATTATTTATCGAAAATTTATGTAAATACTTATATTAAAGAACGTTAAATTCTTTATGCGATAAATATAAATTTATTATTATATCTTCTATAGATTTAGAGATAAAGATGTGCATATAAAATAATTTGATGTAAATTTTTTTAGATCAAACTACTTCAAGGCAAGAAATTCAAATGTTTGTAATTGACATAAATGTCACTATAAAAAATATTTGTATGCCACTGTCAAAAATATTTGTACATCATTATGAAGATAATGAAAATAAAAAAGAAGTCTACAACGCAAAAGAATATACGTAAAAAAGAATATAAAAGGAATTTGCGAAAAATGACGAATATAAAGAAAAAGAAAAGGAAAGTAGAAAAAGAAAATTTCAGGATATTGGATATAAAGAAAATGTATGTATTGTACATAATTTATATTAAAATATCCCATAGATTTTGCAAATATATGTGACAATTATTTTGTAGTGAGATATGAATATATGTATTTGTATTTAAAAATATTTTTAGTTTAATGCGTACAACCAGGTAAAATATCTGGCGAGAGGTTATGTGCTGGCCACATCAGATTTTTTCCTAAACATTTCCAGGTAACTTGGGTTTCAATTCATAAAATAAATATATCATCACGGCATATTATCCATTGCTGGCCAATCTGCTTTGAATTATTATAAAACATTGGAACAAAGAATAAAACTCAAGGTGAAACTGGCTTGCTAATGGGAATTAAATCTTACCGTTTCTGAAACCGGCGCAAAATTTATCCGGAGTAACCCATTTTATGAAATCCTGAGGTACCCTATCTAAACACTCTGCAGTTTCTACATACGGAAGTGTCAACGGTTCCAAAGTCTCGCTTAACTTATAATTAGTGTCCAATCTCCAGCCTGTCATCTATAAAGGTATTTATACTTTATTAAAGATTTGTGTTAATAATTTAAATAAAAATATGTACCTTTCCTGTAGCACCGTACTTGAGTTGTTCTTTTTCAAACTCCCTATTCCAATCCACACAGACTGGTTGCACTACATTTGTTAACTCAAACGATTTATTTACAATGATAACAGCTATGTCTGCATAAAAGTTATTGACAAATCCTGTAAAAAGTGGCGGAATATGATATTCTTTAACCTAAAAAAATTACATTTGCAAAATATTCATACGAAATAGTACAAATGTTTCAGAACTTATAATGAACCTTTAATAAGCGGACTTCAAAAAATTACACATAAGACGTACTGGGGTCCAAACGGACCCCAACTTGATTTTTATTTACAGGCTTTATTTTTTATTTGTCTTTTTTAGTGAAAATAAAATAAAAAACGACTGTAATTAAATTTATTTTTTAAAAAGTATTTAGTTTACGAGCTAATTGATATTTATGTAACTGACACAAATTACTTGAGTTGCGGAGTGCTGTGGACATAAGAGAAAGAGGTGTGTGAACTCGAGCGGAATAGTTATGGGTCGTTCGTTCAATTTTAGTAAGTTAGTTCATTTTGCTCCGCTCCCTAAAGTGACTCGTTCAATGTGAATCGTTCACTTGAACAACTCTTTTCAAACGCACGAACGCTCTTCATGTGTGCTGTGACTGCTGTATTGAATTGCGCGAGTGTCGTATGTTTACAACGATTCGTAGCGCAGAGCGTAGCATTAGCTCAGCTCTATACACTGCTCCGTGCTGTATTTCGTGTAGCTGTGTTACTGTGCTATTTACTGAGCGGTGAGCCATCTATGCTCATAGCTACCGAAATTTGGATTTTCGTGTGGAGGGCTCAAAAAGGGGCAACAAAAAATTTACCTAATAATAAGTTTATTTCTTAAAATTGGAATATAAATAAAATTGTACATAAGATGCGAATTTATCGTCTGTCTTAAAATGTCTACTTAATTTTTTAAAAATCGACTTTTTAAATTTACGGCAAAATTCATCATAAGACAGATAGAACATAAATTTCAATTATATGTATATTGAAAATATATACAGAGTGATCAAAAATGCCTGAAGTGTACCGCTTTACACAATTTTGACATTTGCCGCTTAGATAGTATGACAGCATTACTATTTCCATGGGCGTACCTTTCGATTTTGGTAGGAGTCATAAGAATAATCTCAAGAACCGTGTTATTTATGATCACCTGAATGAAAATATGCATCAAGAGGAAATCTGTCAAGCTCTTCATTAAAAGTATAATTAAATGAAAATAAAGATTTTTCAGGAAGGTATCCAAAATAAATATCAAATGAATCAACGTACGACAATGATGTTAATCAAATATCATGCACCTGTCATCATATGTCATATGTGGAATATAGTTTAATGAACATGGAATATTGGAATATAATATTGACATTATTTTGCAACAAAAGTGATCACGTGACCTTCAACTATTTTTGATCACTCTCTATAAAATTTATATCACAGGAGTCTACAAAATCTACCGTAATTTTCACTAAAATCTGATAATTTTATTATTAATTTTAGACAATACTGCATTTTAAATCTGGCAACACTGGTGGCAGTATTATTTGTTAATCCGTACGCGTTACTTATACTGTACTTTAGTTATATTAGAATAGGTATTAGTTGTTACTTTGTATAAGTAATTGAAGTATTAAAAATATTTCAAAATGAGTGTACTTTTTGTTGGTACTAAAAATAATTTGTGTGTGGCAGAGCTCCTTCAGAATTTTCCGTGTACGGGCTCAAGCCCCGAAGCCCCCACGTAGTCGGCGCCTATGTCTGTGCTAGTATGCTGTTTAATGAACGATGAGCGATCTACAGCGCATAGCACGTGAACGATAGCACAGAGCGAGAACGAACGCAGAGATAGTGTGAACTAGTGAACCATGTCACAGAATATATACATGACTAACGTCAACAGAAGCGACACTGTTGTATGTATTGACGTCCGTGTGCTCATGGTTATGTGTGCTTTAACTTGGACCAGGGAGGGGTAACGCAAGGAGATTGGGCGTACTCCGGTACGCCAGACTATGCCAGTGACACAGTGACGGCGTTCGTGTGCAGGGCGGTTTAGCGCAAAAATATTACGACTACTACTTTTTTAGCCATGCGCACTCTCCAGAAACCAGAAGAAGCGAGGCCCCTCTCAACAAAAAACACAGACCGATTGATAAATTACACACCCAAACCCGATGGCGACAAACATAGGTTAAGTACAAATAAAAAATATAGGGAAACAAAACAAGGTAATTTAAACATAAATAATTATTGTAGTAGCTTATGTGTAAAATTTTGGAATATAAATGGTCTTAATAATCAGTATAATCTAGATAAAGACACTCAAAATAATTTAATTCAGGGGGAAATCATTTGTGTAGATGAAACTTGGTGTAGTAGTGAACTAATAAACCTCCCTGAGTTTTTTAAATGAATATAAGAATAATGTTGTATATAGTAAAGCAATAAAAGACAAAACACAAGGCCGTGTTAGTGGCAGGTTAGCATTATTTATTAAAAATAATAGTAAAATCTCATATGCAACTTTGGAAATCAGTAATCTATGGATCATATTAGAAGTTAATAAAAACAACAAAAACGATATAATCGTCTTTGTGTACTTAAAACCGTCTCTCGACAACGACACTTGTATAAATATGCTTGTAAATACACTATGATCACTTTCAGATATATACTACTCCCATAACACAATGGTTATTGGCGATTATAACGCCCACATCGGACCAATGAACCAGGCTCAAGAAGATCTATTCAAAAATCCACACTTCCACGAAAGTAGAACCCCCATGCACGTCACCTGCAATGATAGAGGCAGAAAACTAGCTGCAGTTATGGAGGAGTTGGGCATGTATGCCCTAAATGGTCGCACCGAGGGAGATATTCCTGGTAAATATACCTACTTACACAATACTGGTAAGACTACGATTGATTATGCCTGGTTAAACTTAGAATGTATCGAAAATGTAACTCACTTTAACATTGAGCACACAATAACAAACTCTAACCACGCAATCTGCAGCATTAAACTGGGAGATTACGTCGCTCCCAATCATAATAATTCACCAAAAAAAAAGTGAATTTCGAACTTCATTTCATTATTGTGAAAATAATACACCCATTTACCAATATCATTTATTGAACTCTGGAAATTTATACTTCGACAGTAATAACGTCGACGAATTAAACAACAATATAATCACATCCATTAAAGAAGCCACCGCAGCTTCAAATATGCTAAAGATATCAAAACCTAAAGAACACACAACTACGTCACCCAAACCTTGGTTCACAAAAAATTGTCTCGAGTTAAAAAAAGCATGTAAACACAGTTTAAATAACTATCATAAACAACATACACCAGAAAATCGAAACATATATGTAAATCTTAAAAAACAGTATCAAAAAATGTTAAAAAATTGTAAACTAACATTCTACCTGGACATACAAGCAGCGTTATCAAACACAAAAAATAATATAGAGTTTTGGAAAATAGTGAAATCGCTAAAACCTAGAAATCATAATATTTATCCAATTACTTTAGAAGAATGGGAAAAATTTTACAGAGGAATTTACCCACCCCCAACTGATAAATACTTAACACACATGGACTGTGCTCACCGATATTTGGATGCCACTATTACCCCAGAAGAACTTACTAACTGCATTAACAAAAGTAAATGTAAGAAGTCGCCTGGCTTAGACGAAATTAATAATGAGTTTTTCATGAACTTAACTCCTAATTGGACACATTATATGCTAAATATGTTTAACATGATCCTGGAAACAGAAAAGATTCCGGCACCATGGTCCAATATCAAACTATTCCTTCTTCACAAGAAAGGCAATCAACACGACCCTGCAAATTATAGAGGACTAGCACTAATAAATTCGATAAGTAAACTCTTTACCCAAATAATATATCAGCGTATGCAAAACCACTGCGAAGAGCACAATTTACTCCCC
Organism: Harpalus rubripes; assembly: GCA_963082715.1. Taxonomy (NCBI): domain Eukaryota; kingdom Metazoa; phylum Arthropoda; class Insecta; order Coleoptera; family Carabidae; genus Harpalus; species Harpalus rubripes. Next base: position 12,888,004 of record OY720459.1, on the reverse strand, counting down.
GAACACCAGATGGGATTCAGAAAAAATCGCAGCACGTTAGATAATATATTTTCGCTATCAGCATTATGCCATAATTATCTCAGATTAAGTAAGCACCCAATATATGCTGTATTCGTAGACCTACTTAGAGCTTTCGATTCCATTAACCATAGTAAACTTTGGGAAAAACTGTACAAATGTGGAATATCAGCAAAACTTATCAGAATAATTCACAACATGTACCGTAATGCTAACTTTAGATTTAAAATCAACAACAGTATATCAAATAAGATACATATTACGGAAGGTGTACTTCAGGGAGATGTCCTTAGCCCCTTATTATTTGCCTTATTTATAAGTGACATAGAAGAGTACTTCCGAAAAGAAGGAGCAACAGGCCTAAATATGGATGGAATTCATGAACTTCTATTCCTGGCATACGCCGACGATTTTGCTATGCTAGGAAACTCGCCAATAGACATATCCAGAAAGCTAAGGATTTTACAAAAATACTGTGATGAAAATGCTATACAAGTGAATCCAAATAAAACGAAAATAATGGTATTTCATAAAGGACGTATGCCGAAAATCAACCAGGAATTCAAATACAAAGAGTAAATCATAGAAATTGTACAGACATTCACTTACTTAGGAACACTGTTTTCCTCCTTAGGAAAATTTACCCAAGCAGCAAAAGAAAGATACAACAAAGGTATAATAGCAATACAAAAAGTTAAACACATACTTTACAAAGGAAAGTCGGTCACTTGGCAAGAAAAAATTATATTATTGAACTCAATTATCAACGCCACAATCCTTTACGGCACGGAAGTTTGGGGTATGAACCACTTAGAACAACTGGAAAAATGTCAACTAAATTATGTAAAGTTAATCTTATATCTACCAAGAAACACCCCTAATTATATAGTCCGCTGCGAAAGCGGGATTCCGTATTTGGGAACAAAAATTTGGAAACGTGTCTTAAACTTGTGGTATAAAATACTACAAATGGACGAAAATCGTCTACCAAAAATGTTATATAATCGTCTCGTTTATCTAGACAACACACCGTCCAACATTGCCGAACTTAACTGGTGTACCCAGCTCAAAAAATTCTTAGAATCCCAAGGCTATGGACATCTTTGGACAAACAAATCGATATCAAAAAATGTAATAGAAGAAATTGTAACCAAATATGTCGAAAAAACAAACCAAAACGATTTGAATCAATGTGCAACTTCTAGATATAATATAATTTACAAAGACATAAAAACCGACCATGAAATTGCCGAGCACCTAAAGTATAAAACTACAATACATAAACAAAGAGTTCTAACACAAATCCGGGTAACTAATAAAAATAAATTAACTATATACCATAAAAACACAAAATATGAAATAAACATGACAGAAGAATGTACAATCTGCAACCTCCACCAGCACGAAAACTTGTCTCATTTCTTTTTAACCTGCCCCATTTATTCACCAATTAGAACGCACTACTTACATAAATATATACCAAACTTATCTGAAGAAAACATAAATAATTTATTTACAAATCTATGCCCAGAAAAACTATCTAATATATTTTACTATACCGTAAATGCATTAAAACTCAGACACTTAATTAATTAAGGTGTATTATATAAGTCTCATCAAGAAAATTATGTGTATGTATATAATCAATATGAATTATTAATTAAGTAGGCATATGTATGTAAATTAAAGATAAATATATTCACTTTTAATTTGTAATAGGTATAAATAGAAACATATGTAAAATGGTTGTCAACATTTGTATAAGATTTATTTTTCTTACAACAAATAAATATTTATTATTATTATTATTATTATTATTATTATTATTATTATTATTATTACGACTACTAGACTAGACTACTAGGTCAAAACATCCTAAAAATCAACTTCTGAACAGCGCCAAAAACCTTATATCTAGAGCAACATTACTAACCTCAAAAGAGTATCAGAATGACGTACTAAATAATGTGAAAAACCTATTACATATAAATAATTATCCTAGAGGAATAGTCAACAGCCTTATTAATGAAGTAAGAAATAAAAATAATCCCAAAAAAAAAAAAATCTGATGTGGCCAGCACATTACCTTCCGTCAGTTATCTGAGGTATTTACGAAAATTCTACCAGTGAACTGTTACCGGTAAACAGCTTTTTATCAGGTTAGCTACCGGAATCGATATTTTACGAACGCAAGTGGTAAACAGGGTAAATCCATAACCTATGAAAAAATTTGAAAATTTGAAACAGGTTAGAAATTTGACGTAGTTAATAAACTGAGCAGAGTCCTATTTTGAACACTTTTAACGCGCGTGCTTCGCTTTGCATCACTACCTTTTTTACCTCTTGCTAAGAGAGGTATTGTATTCATGCTAAAAATCGCATATCCAGATTTTAGTGAATAAGCACGTTTTAAGGTCCCTAGAAGCTGATTATAACATTTTTACGATGATGTCCGTATGTGTGTGTGTGTGTGTGTGTGTGTGTGTGTGTGTGTGTGTGTGTGTGTGTGTGTGTGTGTATGGGTGTGGATGTGGGTGTGGATGTGTGTGTGGATGTTGGATTCACGATAACTCAAATACTATAAGACTTAAGACATTTTTAACTACGGATTCCTCAATCTAACAATAATGGGAAGAGTTGATTAAGTTTTGGTAACAATTGGACAACCGGAAGTAGTAGTTACAAGAAAAAAATCATCTAAATATTATTTATCGAAAATTTATGTAAATACTTATATTAAAGAATGTTAAATTCTTTATTCGATAAATATATAGTATATTATGATATAAGTGTATAAGCCGGCCATTAAAGCACGCGTGACAAGTTTAAAAGCGCGACGCGCAGCGGAGCGCTTTTAAAGGCACGAGTGCTTTAATGGCTCTTATACACATGTATCATACGCTATTTTTTATTATACCTGCACAATATGTTGGAAAAAAGAATCTAAAATTTTGATTTTGACGTTTTATAATTGTTTATGATATATGACATAACATCGTTTACACGGAGATTGTTTAGCATTTGTTGTTTACGTTACTATGCGGATTTGCCATTTCGCAATTTGTTGTTTATTTATTATAAACAAGATTATAAACATCAAAACTATCAAGATCCTTCTTAATTTAGACGGAAAACAAGGATAAAATGGAGAAGCATTCATCTAGTATACAAGAATTGGCTGAACAAGCTGAATTAAGATTGGTCCCTAACAAGTCAAAGGAAGCCTATTTTAAAGAGTATGAAAAATTAATGAAGTGGATGGAGAGCAAGAATTCGAAAACAGTCAATGAATCAGTAATGCTTGCCTACATGATGGAAATGGTAATATTCCGAAATATAATTACTTACTTGATTTTTTGACTAAATGTTTTATATTTCATCACAGTCTAGTATGTATAAATCTTCCTCTCTCTGGTGCATGCATTCAAAACTTCAAACAATGCTAAAGATCAAAAATGGAATAGATTTACTATCCTTTCATAAGCTACATGCCTTTATGAAAGGACTAAATAAAGGATATGAAGCTAAGAAATCATACGTTTTTACAGAAGAAGATTTACGTAAATTTTTCCTAGAGGCCCCTGATGTTACTTTTTTATTTTTGAAAGTACTCAGTTTGTCAGCACAGTTTTGAGAAATATATAATAACAATTTTATTTTCAAGGTTGTCGCTATTTGTGGTGTATTCGGTTCTTGCAGAAGATACGAATTGTGTAATTTACGTATGTCAGATATTAAAAGAGAGGGTTCCGTTCTAATAATTAATATTCGTCCTTCAAAAACTGAAAAAGGTCGAAAATTTGTTATTATTGACGATTCCAGTATTCCTTATGTTCATTTATTTGATAAATACCTTTTATTACGCCCGGACAATGTAACAACAGATAGAGTCTTTTTGAAGTATTCAAATGGAAAATGTGTTAGACAAGTTGTTGGAATTAACAGCTTCGGAAAATGTCCTTCTCGCGTAGCACGTTTCTTGAATCTTCCGGACGCTGAGAAATATACTGGCCATGCTTTCAGGCGGACATCTGCTACGATCATGGCGAATAGCGGAATGACCGTAGATGAGCTTAAACGTCAAGTGGGCTGGAAGTCCTCTACGGTTGCGGCTGGTTACATTGAAGAGTCCACCGTAAATAAAATAAAAGTGTCACAACGTATAGCCGAAGTTGTGAATGGAAATAGAACCAGTGTTGCGTCCAATTCGTCAATAAAAACTACGAATATGCAAATAGTAAATGTTGCGAATGTACAAACACTAAATGAATGCAATGAACTTCAACTGCCGAATATAAAAATATCTAATAACACAAATTGTACTTTCAATTTTTATTTAAAAGAGTATTAAATACCATAAATAAAAAACTTATAAACTTATTTCTATGCTGTCTATAACTCCATATGTAAAATGATGTACTGTTAGCGAAATACCAGAACTTTCTGCTAGTGGCTTCCTATTCTTCATCGTATACTTTCCCCATTAATAAATCCCAAAATTGTTCATTTGGGCGATGGAATATTTCTTGTATTGTCTTGTTCTCATTCTCATATGTCCCGTAGCCATTGTTGAGTGATTCTGGCAAAGAGGCACGATGCTAAATCAGGCCAAAATAGAACGTGGTTATTCCTATGTTACCAATAAATGAATAATTATTCCAATTTATGAAGACAATTTCCTTTGTAGGTGTTATACATGATTAATTATATTCTAACCTACAAACAGTGGCTTCACGCCTAGTGAATTTTGTTCAAAAATACTGCGCATGTGCCAAGCATATGATGTGAAATGTGTTACATTTTAATACTGTACAAATGGTGGAATAGAAAATATATTATTTAAAATTCATCACACATTTATATGAATAATTGAAGTAAATCAGCAGGTATTGCTTATTTTCATTGACAATTATAAATAAACAAATTGTTAACGTTTGTTGTTGGTTAGCGACTTTAAAGC
>OY720459.1:12863026-12865526 GCA_963082715.1 Harpalus rubripes | reverse complement strand
TGTGCATGTGTGCGTGCATGTGTGTGCATGTGTGTGCATGAGTGTGCATGTGTGTGCATGTGTGTGCATGTGTGTGCATGTGTGTATGTGTGTGCATGTGTGTGCATGTGTGTGTGCATGTGTGTGTGCATGTGTGTGTGCATGTGTGTGCATGTGTGTGTATGTGTGTGTGCATGTGTGTGCATGTGTGTGCATGTGTGTGCATGTGTGTGCATGTGTGTGCATGTGTGTGTGCATGTGTGTGTGCATGTGTGTTTGCATGTGTGTGTGCATGTGTGTGTGCACGTGTGTATGCATGTGTGTGTGCATGTGTGTATGCATGTTTGTGTGTATGTGTGTGTGCATGTGTGTGCATGTGTGTGCATGTATGTGCATGTGTATGTGTTTGTGTGTGCATGTGTGTATGTGTGTGTGCATATGTGTGCATGTGTGTGCATGTGTGTGCATGGGTGTATGTGTGTGCATGTGTGTGTGTGCATGTGTGTGTGCATGTGTGTGTGCATGTGTGTGCATGTGTGTGCATGTGTGTGCATGTGTGTGCATGTGTGTGTGCATGTGTGTGTGCATGTGTGTGTGCATGTGTGTGCATGTGTGTGTATGTGTGTGTGCATGTGTGTGCATGTGTGTGCATGTGTGTTTGCATGTGTGTGCATGCGTGTGCATGTGTGTGCATGTTTGTCCATGTGTGTGCATGTGTGTGTGTATGTGTGTGCATGTGTGTGCATGTGTGTGTGCATGTGTGTGCATGTGTGTGTACATGTGTGTATGCATGTATGTGCATGTGTGTGTGCATGTGTGTGCATGTGTGTGCATGTGTGTGCATGTGTGTGTGCATGTGTGTGCATGTGTGTGTGCATGTGTGTGTACATGTGTGTATGCATGTGTGTGCATGTGCGTGTGCATGTGTGTGCATGTGTGTGTGCATATGTGTGCATGTGTGTGTGCGTGTGTGTGTGCATGTGCGTTTGCATGTGTGTGCATGTGTGTGTGCATGCGTGTGCATGTGTGTGCATGTATGTCCATGTGTGTGCATGTGTGTGCATGTGTGTGTGCATGTGTGTGTACATGTGTATATGCATGTGTGTCCATGTGTGTGTGCATGTGTGTGTACATGTGTGTATGCATGTGTGTGCATGTGTGTGTGCATGTGTGTGCATGTGTGTGCATGTGTGTGCATGTGTGTGTGCATGTGTGTGCATGTGTGTGTGCATGTGTGTGTACATGTGTGTATGCATGTGTGTGCATGTGTGTGTGCATGTGTGTGCATGTGTGTGCATGTGTGTGCATGTGCGTGCATGTGTGTGTGCATGTGTGTGTGCATGTGTGTGCATGTGTGTGCATGTGTGTGCATGTGTGTGTGCATGTGTGTGTGCATGTGTGTGTGCATGTGTGTGCATGTGTGCGTGCATGTGTGTGCATGTTTGTGTGCATGTGTGTGTGTGCACGTGTGTGCATGTGTGTGCATGTGTGTGCATGTGTGTGTGCATGTGTGTTTGCACGTGTGTGCATGTGTGTGTGCATGTGTGTGTGTGCATGTGTGTGTGCATGTGTGTGCATGTGTGTACTTGTGTGTGCAAGTGTGTGCATGTGTGTGCATATGTGTGCATGTGTGTGCATGTGTGTGCATGTGTGTGCATGTGTGTGCATGTGTGTGTGCATGTGTGTGCATGTGAGTGCATGTGTGTGCATGTGTGTGTGCATGTGCGTGTGCATGTGTGTGCATGTGTGTACATGTGTGCGCATGTGTGTGTGCATGTGTGTGCATGTGTGTGCATGTGTGTGTGCATGTGTGTGCATGTGTGTGTGCATGCGTGTGCATGTGTGTGCATGTGTGTTCATGTGTGTGTATGTGTGTGTGCATGTGTGTGCATGTGTGTGTGCATGTGTGTGCACGTGTGTGCATGTGTGTGCATGTGTGTGTGCATGTGTGCGTGCATGCGTGCATGTGTGTGCATGAGTGTGCATGTGTGTGCATGTGTGTGCATGTGTGTGCATGTGTGTATGTGTGTGCATGTGTGTGCATGTGTGTGTGCATGTGTGTGTGCATGTGTATATATGTGTGTGCATGTGTGTATGTGTGTGTGCATGTGTGTGCATGTGTGTGAATGTGTGTGCATGTGTGTGCATGTGTGTGCATGTGTGTGCATGTGTGTGTGTACATGTGTGTGTGCATGTGTGTTTGCATGTGTGTGTACATGTGTGTGCACGTATGTATGCATGTGTGTGTTCATGTGTGTATGCACGTGTGTGTATGTGTGTGTGCATGTGTGTGAATGTGTGTGCATGTATGTGCATGTGTATGTGTTTGTGTGTGCATGAGTGTGCATGTGTGTATGTGTGTGTGCATGTGTGTGCATATGTGTGCATGTGTGTGCAGGTGTGTGCATGTGTGTGTATGTGTGTGTGCATGTGTGTGCATGTGTGTGCATGTGTGTGTATGTGTGTGTGCATGTGTGTGCATGTGTGTGCATGTGTGTGCATGTGTGTGCATGTGTGTGTA
>OY720459.1:12843026-12845526 GCA_963082715.1 Harpalus rubripes | reverse complement strand
GTGTGTATGTGTGTGTGCATGTGTGTGCATGTGTGTGCATGTGTGTGCATGTGTGTGTGCATGTGTGTGTGCATGTGTGTTTGCATGTGTGTGTGCATGTGTGTGTGCACGTGTGTATGCATGTGTGTGTGCACGTGTGTATGCATGTGTGTGTGTGTATGTGTTTGTGCATGTGTGTGCATGTGTGTGCATGTATGTGCATGTGTATGTGTTTGTGTGTGCATGTGTGTGCATGTGTGTATGTGTGTGTGCATTTGTGTGCATATGTGTGCATGTGTGTGCATTTGTGTGCATGTGTGTGCATGTGTGTGCATGTGTGTATGTGTGTGTGCATGGGTGTGCATGTGTGTGCAGGTGTGTGCATGTGTGTGCATGTGTGTGCATGTGTGTGCATGTGTGTGCATGTGTGTGTGCATGTGTGTGTGCATGTGCGTGTGCATGTGTGTGCATGTGTGTGCATGTGTGTGCATGTGTGTGCATGTGTGTGCATGTGTGTGCAAGTGTGTGTGCATGTGTGTGTGCATGTGTGTGTGCATGTGTGTGCATGTGTGTGTGCATGTGTGTGCATGTGTGTGTATGTGTGTGTGCATGTGTGTGCACGTGCGTGCATGTGTGTGCATAGTGTGTGTTTACATGTGTGTGCATGTGTGTGCATGTGTGTGTGCATGTGTGTGTGCATGTGCGTGTGCATGTGTGTGCATGTGTGTGCTTGTGTGTGCATGTGTGTGCATGTGTGTGCATGTGTGTGCATGTGTGTGCATGTGTGTGTGCATGTGTGTGCTTGTGTGTGCATGTGTGTGCATGTGTGTGCATGCATGTGCATGTGTGTGCATGTGTGTGCATGTGTGTGCATGTGTGTGCCTGTGTGTGCATGTGTGTGCATGTGTGTGCATGTGTGTGTGTGCATGTGTATGCATGTGTGTGTATGTGTGTGTGCATCTGTGTGTATGTGTGTGTGCATGTGTGTGCATGTGTGTGCATGCGTGTGCATGAGTGTGCATGAGTGTGCATGTGTGTGCACGTGTGTGCATGTGTGTGCATGTGTGTGCATGTGTTTGTATGTGTGTGTTCGTGTGTGTGCATGTGTGTGCATGCATGCGTGCGCATGTGTGTGCATGTGTGTGCATTTGTGTGCATGTGTCTTCATGTGTGTGCATGTGTGCGTGCATGTGTGTGCATGTGTGCGTTCATGTGTGTGCATGTGTGCATGAGTGTGCATGAGTGTGCGTGAGTGTGCATGTGTGTGCATGTGTGTGCATGTGTGTGCATGTATGTGCATGTGTGTGCATGTGTGTGTACATGTGTGTGCATGTGTGTGTGCATGTGTGTGCATGTGTTTGTGCATGTGTGTCCATGTGTGTGTGCATCTGTGTGCATGTGTGTGCATGTGTGTGCATGTGTGTGTGCATCTGTGTGCATGTGTGTGCATGTGTGTGCATGTGTGTGCATGTGTGTGCATGTATGTGCATATGTGTGTGCATATGTGTGTGCATGTGTGTGCATGTGTGTGCATGTGTGTGTGCATGTGTGTGCGCATGTGTGTGCATGCGTGTGCGTATGTGTGCATGTTTGTGCATGTGTGTGCATGTGTGCACATGTGTGCATGTGTGTGTGCATGTGTGTGCATGTGTGTGCATGCGTTTATGTGTGTGTGCATGTGTGTGTGCATGTATGTGTGCATGTGTGTGTGCATGTGTGTGCTTGTGTGTGCATGTGTGTGCATGTGTGTGCATGTTTGTGTGCATGTGTGTGTGCATGTGTGTGCATGTGTGTGTGCATGTGTTGGCATGTGTGTGCATGTGTGTGTATGTGTGTGTATGTGTGTGTGCGTGTGTGTGCATGTGTGTGCATGTGTGTCTGTGTGTGTGTATGTGTGTGTAACAAAAATTTCGTTTACGATAACTCTAAAACTACAATTCCAAAAATTATAATTTTTTCGTTTTCCTCTTCGTTGCATCCGTATGAAGAGCTGATTAGATTTTGGTTATATTCGGTCAACCGGAAGTACCTTCATTTGAAGATTTTAACAGTTTTTCTTGAAAAAACGATGGTAAATATCAATTTTTTACATTTAATGTTATTATAAATATTAACGAACATTGTATTCTTTATACGATTTGACTGCATTTTATACTTTATATTAAATGGATATAGAATTATAAAATTATAAAGAAATTAAATTTCATAAATTAGCTAGCTATGCTAGAAACAGCAACTATATTAATAAAATTCTGATTGAAAGATGTCAGTGTCAAGTGCAATTGACATATTCGTAGTATATTTATATTATAATTTTACCCGAAATATAGGATCTTTTTGCTCGAAACTTTCTGTATGGAATTTGTATAAAATATACATACAACTGTCAAAAGGTAATGTACATACAAGAAATTTAGAATCTTTTGCAGGGAACTTTCTGTGTGGATTTTATAGAAAATACATAGGCAATTACGAAATTTCTACAGGTAGATACCGCATCTACCGACTGTGTTCGAAAACA
>OY720459.1:12818026-12838026 GCA_963082715.1 Harpalus rubripes | reverse complement strand
GTGTGCGCATGTGTGTGTGCATGTGTGTGCATGTGTGTGCATGTGTGTGCATGTGTGTGTGCATGTGTGTGCATGTGTGTGTGCATGCGTGTGCATGTGTGTGCATGTGTGTTCATGTGTGTGTATGTGTGTGTGCATGTGTGTGCATGTGTGTGTGCATGTGTGTGCACGTGTGTGCATGTGTGTGCATGTGTGTGCATGTGTGTGTGCATGTGTGCGTGCATGTGTGTGCATGTGTGTGCATAAGTGTGCATGTGTGTGCATGTGTGTGCATGTGTGTGCATGTGTGTATGTGTGTGCATGTGTGTGAATGTGTGTGTGCATGTGTGTGTGCATGAATGTGCATGTGTGTGTTTTTGTGTGTATGTGTGTGTGCATGTGTGTGCATGTGTGTGCATGTGTGTGCATGTGTGTGCATGTGTGTGCATGTGTGTGTGTGCATGTGTGTGTGCATGTGTGTTTGCATGTGTGTGTGCATGTGTGTGAATGTGTGTGCATATATGTGCATGTGTATGTGTTTGTGTGTGCATGAGTGTGCATGTGTGTATGTGTGTGTGCATGTGTGTACATATGTGTGCATGTGTGTGCATGTATGTGCATGTGTGCATGTGTGTGTATGTGTGTGTGCATGTGTGTGCATGTGTGTGCATGTGTGTGCATGTGTGTGTATGTGTGTGTGCATGTGTGTGCATGTGTGTGCATGTGTGTGTATGTGTGTGTGCATGTGTGTGTGCATGTGTGTGCATGTGTGTGTGCATGTGTGTGTGCATATGTGTGTGCATGTGTGTGCATGTGTGTGTGCATGTGTGTGTGCATGTGCGTGTGCATGTGTGTGCATGTGTGTGCATGTGTGTGCATGTGTGTGCATGTGAGTGTATGTGTGTGTGTGTGCATGTGTATGCATGTGTGTGTATGTGTGTGTGCATCTGTGTGTATGTGTGTGTGCATGTGTGTGCATGTGTGTGCATGCGTGTGCATGTGTGTGTATGTGTGTGCATGTGTGAGCACGTGTGTGCATGTGTGTGCATGCGTGTGCATGTGTGCGTGCATGTGTGTGCATGTGTTTGCATGTGTGCGTGCATGTGTGTGCATGTGTGTGCATGAGTGTGCATGAGTGTGCGTGTGTGTGCATGTGTGTGCATTTGTGTGCATGTGTGTGCATGTGTGTGCATGTGTGTGCATGTGTGTGCATGTGTGTGCATATGTGTGTGCGTGTGTGTGCATGTGTTTGTGCATGTGTGTGCATGTGTGTGTGCATTTGTGTGCATGTTTGTGCATGTGTGTGCATGTGTGTGCATGTGTGCATAGTGTGCATGAGTGTGCTTGAGTGTGCATGTGTGTGCACGTGTGTGCATGTGTGTGCATGTGTGTGTATGTGTGTGTTCGTGTGCGTGCATGTGTGCGCATGTGTCTGCATGTGTGTGCATGTGTGCGAATGTGTGCGCATGTGTGCGTGCATGTGCGTGCATGTGTGCGTGCATGTGTGTGCATGAGTGTGCATGAGTGTGCATGAGTGTGTGTGAGTGTGCATGTGTGTGCATGTGTTAGCATGTGTGTGCATATATGTGCATGTGTGTGCATGTGTGCGTATATGTGTGTGCATGTGTGTGTGCATGTGTGTCCATGTGTTTGTTCATGTATGTGCATGTGTGTGTGCATGTGTGTGCATGTGTGTGCATGTGTGTATGTGTGTGTGCATCTGTGTGCATGTGTGTGCATGTGTGTGCATGTGTGTGCATGTGTGTGTGTGCATGTGTGTGTGCATGTGTGTGCATGTGTGTGCATCTGTGTGTGCATGTGTGTGCGCATGTGTGTGCATGTGTGTGCATGTGTGTGCATGTGTGTGCACGTGTGTGCATGTGCATGTATGTGTGCATGTGCATGTATGTGTGCATGTGTGTGTGCATGTATGTGTGCATGTGTGTATGCATGTGTGTGCTTGTGTGTACATGTGTGTGTGCATGTGTGTGTATGTGTGTGTGCATGTGTGTGCACGTGCGTGCATGTGTGTGCATGATGTGTGTGTGCATGTGTGTGCATGTGTGTGCATGTGTGTGTGCATGTGTGTGTGCATGTGCGTGTGCATGTGTGTGCATGTGTGTGTGCATGTGTGTGCTTGTGTGTGCATGTGTGTGCATGTGTGTGCATGTGTGTGCATGTGTGTGCTTGTGTGTGCATGTGTGTGCATGTGTGTGCATGCATGTGCATGTGTGTGCATGTGTGTGCATGTGTGTGCATGTGTGTGCATGTGTGTGTATGTGTGTGTGTGTGCATGTGTATGCATGTGTGTGTATGTGTGTGTGCATCTGTGTGTATGTGTGTGTGCATATTTGTGTGCATGTGTGTGTGCATGTGTGTGCATGTGTGTGTGCATGTGTGTGCATGTGTGTGTGCATCTGTGTGCACGTGTGTGCATGTGTGTGCATGTGTGTGCATGTGTGTGTGCATGTGTGTGTGCATGTGTGTGTGCATGTGCGTGTGCATGTGTGTGCATGTGTGTGCATGTGTGTGCATGTGAGTGTATGTGTGTGTGTGTGCATGTGTATGCATGTGTGTGCATGTGTGTGCATGTGTGTGCATGTGTGTGTTTGCATGTGTGTGTGCATGTGTGTTTGCATGTGCGTCTGCATGTGTGTGTGCACGTGTGTATGCATGTGTGTGTGCATGTGTGTATGCATGTGTGTGTTTATGTGTGTGTGCGTGTGTGTGAATGTGTGTGCATGTATGTGCATGTGTATGTGTTTGTGTGTGCATGAGTGTGCATGTGTGTATGTGTGTGTGCATGTGTGTGCATATGTGCGCATGTGTGTGCATGTGTGTGCATGTGTGTGCATGGGTGTGCATGTGTGTGTATGTGTGTGTGCATGTGTGTGCATGTGTGTGCATGTGTGTGCATGTGTGTGCATGTGTGTGTATGTGTGTGTGCATGTGTGTGCATGTGTGTGCATGTGTGTATATGTGTGTGCATGTGTGTGCATGTGTGTGTGCATGTGTGTGCATGTGTGTGCATGTGTGTGTGCATGTGTGTGTGCATGTGTGTGCATGTGTGTGTGCATGTGTGTGCATGTGTGTGTATGTATGTGTGCATGTGTGTGCATGTGTGTGCATGTGTGTGCATGTGTGTGTGCATGTGTGTGTGCATGTGTGTTTGCATGTGTGTGCGCATGTGTGTGTGCACGTGTGTATGCATGTGTGTGTGCATGTGTGTATGCATGTGTGTGTATGTGTTTGTGCATGTGTGTGCATGTGTGTGCATGTATGTGCATGTGTATGTGTTTGTGTGTGCATGTGTGTGCATGTGTGTGCATGTGTGTGCATGTGTGTATGTGTGTGTGCATGTGTGTGCGTGTGTGTGCATGTGTGTGCATGTGTGTGCTTGTGTGTGCATGTGTGTGCATGTGTGTGCATGCATGTGCATGTGTGTGCATGTGTGTGCATGTGTGTGCATGTGTGTGCATATGTGTGCATGTGTGTGTGCATCTGTGTGTATGTGTGTGTGCATGTTTGTGTGCATGTGTGTGTGCATGTGTGTGCATGTGTGTGTGCATGTGTTGGCATGTGTGTGCATGTGTGTGCATGTGTGTGTATGTGTGTGTGCGTGTGTGTGCATGTGTGTGCATGTGTGTATGTGTGTGCATGTGTGTGCATGTGTGTACATGTGTGTGCATGTATGTGCATGTGTGTGCATTTGTGTGTATGTGTGTGTGCATGTGTGTGCATGTGTGTGCATGTGTGTGCATGTGTGTGCATGTGTGTGTGTGCATGTGTTTGTGCGCATGTGTGTTTGCATGTGTGTGTGCATGTGTGTGTGCACGTATGTATGCATGTGTGTGTGCATGTGTGTATGCATGTGTGTGTATGTGTGTGTGCATGTGTGTGAATGTGTGTGCATATATGTGCATGTGTATGTGTTTGTGTGTGCATGAGTGTGCATGTGTGTATGTGTGTGTGCATGTGTGTGCATATGTGTGCATGTGTGTGCATGTGTGTGCATGTGTGTGCATGTGTGTGTATGTGAGTGTGCATGTGTGTGCATGTGGGTGCATGTGTGTGCATGTGTGTGTATGTGTGTGTGCATGTGTGTGCATGTGTGTGCATGTGTGTGTATGTGTGTGTGCATGTGTGTGTGCATGTGTGTGCATGTGTGTGTGCATGTGTGTGTGCATATGTGTGTGCATGTGTGTGCATGTGTGTGTGCATATGTGTGTGCATGTGTGTGCATGTGTGTGTGCATGTGTGTGTGCATGTGCGTGTGCATGTGTGTGCATGTGTGTGCATGTGTGTGCATGTGTGTGCATGTGTGTGCATGTGTGTGTGCATGTGTGTGTGCATGTGTGTGCATCTGTGTGTGCATGTGTGTGCGCATGTGTGTGCATGTGTGTGCATGTGTGTGCATGTGTGTGCATGTGTGTGCATGTGTGTGCACGTGTGTGCATGTGCATGTATGTGTGCATGTGTGTGCATGTATGTGTGCATGTGTGTGTGCATGTGTGTGCTTGTGTGTGCATGTGTGTGTGCATGTGTTTGTATGTGTGTGTGCATGTGTGTGCACGTGCGTGCATGTGTGTGCATGTGTGTGCATGTGTGTGTGCATGTGTGTGTGCATGTGCATGTGCATGTGTGTGCATGTGTGTGTGCATGTGTGTGCTTGTGTGTGCATGTGTGTGCATGTGTGTGCATGTGTGTGCATGTGTGTGCTTGTGTGTGCATGTGCGTGTATGTGTGTGTGTGCATGTGTATGCATGTGTGTGTATGTGTGTGCATCTGTGTGTATGTGTGTGTGCATGTGCGTGTGCATGTGTGTGCATGTGTGTACATGTGTGCGCATGTGTGTGTGCATGTATGTGCATGTGTGTGTGCATGTGTGTGCATGTGTGTGTGCATGCGTGTGCATGTGTGTGCATGTGTGTTCATGTGTGTGTATGTGTGTGTGCATGTGTGTGCATGTGTGTGTGCATGTGTGTGCACGTGTGTGCATGTGTGTGCATGTGTGTGCATGTGTGTGTGCATGTGTGCGTGCATGTGTGTGCATGTGTGTGCTTGAGTGTGCATGTGTGTGCATGTGTGTGCATGTGTGTGCATGTGTGTATGTGTGTGCATGTGTGTGCATGTGTGTGTGCATGTGTGTGTGCATGTATGTGCATGTGTGTGCATTTGTGTGTATGTGTGTGTGCATGTGTGTGCATGTGTGTGCATGTGTGTGCATGTGTGTGCATGTGTGTGCATGTGTGTGCATGTGTGTGTGTGCATGTGTGTGTGCATGTGTGTTTGCATGTGTGTGTGCATGTGTGTGTGCACGTATGTATGCATGTGTGTGTGCATGTGTGTATGCATGTGTGTGTGTATGTGTGTGTGCATGTGTGTGAATGTGTGTGCATATATGTGCATGTGTATGTGTTTGTGTGTGCATAAGTGTGCATGTGTGTATGTGTGTGTGCATGTGTGTGCATATGTGTGCATGTGTGTGCATGTGTGTGCATGTGTGTGCATGTGTGTGTATGTGAGTGTGCATGTGTGTGCGTGTGTGTGCATGTGTGTGCATGTGTGTGTATGTGTGTGTGCATGTGTGTGCATGTGTGTGCATGTGTGTGTATGTGTGTGTGCATGTGTGTGTGCATGTGTGTGCATGTGTGTGTGCATGTGTGTGTGCATATGTGTGTGCATGTGTGTGCATGTGTGTGTGCATGTGTGTGCATGTGCGTGTGCATGTGTGTGCATGTGTGTGCATGTGTGAGCATGTGTGTGCATGTGAGTGTATGTGTGTGTGTGTGCATGTGTATGCATGTGTGTGTATGTGTGTGTGCATCTGTGTGTATGTGTGTGTGCATGTGTGTGCATGTGAGTGTATGTGTGTGTGTGTGCATGCGTGTGCATGTGTGTGTATGTGTGTGCATGTGTGTGCATGTGTGTGCATGCGTGTGCATGTGTGCGTACATGTGTGTGCATGTGCTTGCATGTGTGCGTGCATGTGTGTGCATGTGTGTGCATGAGTGTGCATGAGTGTGCATGTGTGTGCATGTGTGTGCATTTGTGTGCATGTGTGTGCATGTGTGTGCATGTGTGTGCATGTGTGTGCATGTGTGTGCATATGTGTGTGCATGTGTGTGCATGTGTTTGTGCATGTGTGTGCATGTGTGTGTGCATTTGTGTGCATGTTTGTGCATGTGTGTGCATGTGTGTGCATGTGTGCATAGTGTGCATGAGTGTGCATGAGTGTGCATGTGTGTGCACGTGTGTGCATGTGTGTGCATGTGTGTGCATGTGTGTGTATGTGTGTTTTCGTGTGCGTGCATGTGTGCGCATGCATGCGTGTGCATGTGTGTGCATTTGTGTGCATGTGTCTGCATGTGTGTGCATGTGTGCGCATGTGTGCGCATGTGTGCGTGCATGTGCGTGCATGTGTGCGTGCATGTGTGTGCATGAGTGTGCATGAGTGTGCATGAGTGTGTGTGAGTGTGCATGTGTATGCATGTGTGTGCATGTGTGTGTATGTGTGTGTGCATGTGTGTGTGCATGTGTGTGCATGTGTGTGTGCATGTGTGTGTGCATATGTGTGTGCATGTGTGTGCATGTGTGTGTGCATGTGTGTGTGCATGTGCGTGTGCATGTGTGTGCATGTGTGTGCATGTGTGAGCATGTGTGTGCATGTGAGTGTATGTGTGTGTGTGTGCATGTGTATGCATGTGTGTGTATGTGTGTGTGCATCTGTGTGTATGTGTGTGTGCATGTGTGTGCATGTGAGTGTATGTGTGTGTGTGTGCATGCGTGTGCATGTGTGTGTATGTGTGTGCATGTGTGTGCATGTGTGTGCATGCGTGTGCATGTGTGCGTACATGTGTGTGCATGTGCTTGCATGTGTGCGTGCATGTGTGTGCATGTGTGTGCATGAGTGTGCATGAGTGTGCATGTGTGTGCATGTGTGTGCATTTGTGTGCATGTGTGTGCATGTGTGTGCATGTGTGTGCATGTGTGTTGGCATGTGTGTGCATGTGTGTGCATGTGTGTGTATGTGTGTGTGCGTGTGTGTGCATGTGTGTGCATGTGTGTCTGTGTAACAAAAATTTCGTTTACGATAACTCTAAAACTACAATTCCAAAAATTATAATTTTTTCGTTTTCCTCTTCGTTGCATCCGTATGAAGAGCTGATTAGATTTTGGTTATATTCGGTCAACCGGAAGTACCTTCATTTGAAGATTTTAACAGTTTTTCTTGAAAAAACGATGGTAAATATCAATTTTTCACATTTAATGTTATTATAATTATTAAAGAACATTGTATTCTTTATACGATTTGACTGCATTTTATACTTTATATTAAATGGATATAGAATTATAAAATTATAAACAAATTAAATTTCATAAATTAGCTAGCTATGCTAGAAACAGCAACTATATTAATAAAATTCTGATTGAAAGATGTCAGTGTCAAGTGCAATTGACATATTCGTAGTATATTTATATTATAATTTTACCAGAAATATAGGATCTTTTTGCACGAAACTTTCTGTATGGAATTTGTATAAAATATACATACAACTGTCAAAAGGTAATGTACATACAAGAAATTTAGAATCTTTTGCAGGGAACTTTCTGTGTGGATTTTATAGAAAATACATAGGCAATTACGAAATTTCTACAGGTAGATACCGCATCTACCGACTGTGTTCGAAAACACGAGTGATAAAAGGTTACCGTGTTCGAAACTTGTTCAAGGATCTAATGCATGTGTGTGCATGAGTGTGCATGTGTGTGCATGTGTGTGCATGTGTGTATGTGTGTGCATGTGTGTTTGTGTGTGTGCATGTGTGTGTGCATGTGTGTGTGCATGTGTGTGCATGTGTGTGCATGTGTGTGTATGTGTGTGTGCATGTGTGTGCATGTGTGTGCGTGTGTGTGCATGTGTGTGCATGTGTGTGTTTGCATGTGTGTGTGCATGTGTGTTTGCATGTGCGTCTGCATGTGTGTGTGCACGTGTGTATGCATGTGTGTGTGCATGTGTGTATGCATGTGTGTGTTTATGTGTGTGTGCATGTGTGTGCATATGTGCGCATGTGTGTGCATGTGTGTGCATGTGTGTGCATGGGTGTGCATGTGTGTGTATGTGTGTGTGCATGTGTGTGCATGTGTGTGCATGTGTGTGCATGTGTGTGTGCATGTGTGTGTGCATGTGTGTTTGCATGTGTGTGTGCATGTGTGTGTGCACGTGTGTATGCATGTGTGTGTGCATGTGTGTATGCATGTGTGTGTGTGTATGTGTTTGTGCATGTGTGTGCATGTGTGTGCATGTATGTGCATGTGTATGTGTTTGTGTGTGCATGTGTGTGCATGTGTGTATGTGTGTGTGCATTTGTGTGCATATGTGTGCATGTGTGTGCATTTGTGTGCATGTGTGTGCATGTGTGTGCATGTGTGTATGTGTGTGTGCATGGGTGTGCATGTGTGTGCAGGTGTGTGCATGTGTGTGCATGTGTGTGCATGTGTGTGCATGTGTGTGCATGTGTGTGTGCATGTGTGTGTGCATGTGCGTGTGCATGTGTGTGCATGTGTGTGCATGTGTGTGCATGTGTGTGCATGTGTGTGCATGTGTGTGCAAGTGTGTGTGCATGTGTGTGTGCATGTGTGTGTGCATGTGTGTGCATGTGTGTGTGCATGTGTGTGCATGTGTGTGTATGTGTGTGTGCATGTGTGTGCACGTGCGTGCATGTGTGTGCATAGTGTGTGTTTACATGTGTGTGCATGTGTGTGCATGTGTGTGTGCATGTGTGTGTGCATGTGCGTGTGCATGTGTGTGCATGTGTGTGCTTGTGTGTGCATGTGTGTGCATGTGTGTGCATGTGTGTGCATGTGTGTGCATGTGTGTGTGCATGTGTGTGCTTGTGTGTGCATGTGTGTGCATGTGTGTGCATGCATGTGCATGTGTGTGCATGTGTGTGCATGTGTGTGCATGTGTGTGCCTGTGTGTGCATGTGTGTGCATGTGTGTGCATGTGTGTGTGCATGTGTATGCATGTGTGTGTATGTGTGTGTGCATCTGTGTGTATGTGTGTGTGCATGTGTGTGCATGTGTGTGCATGCGTGTGCATGAGTGTGCATGAGTGTGCATGTGTGTGCACGTGTGTGCATGTGTGTGCATGTGTGTGCATGTGTTTGTATGTGTGTGTTCGTGTGTGTGCATGTGTGTGCATGCATGCGTGCGCATGTGTGTGCATGTGTGTGCATTTGTGTGCATGTGTCTTCATGTGTGTGCATGTGTGCGTGCATGTGTGTGCATGTGTGCGTTCATGTGTGTGCATGTGTGCATGAGTGTGCATGAGTGTGCGTGAGTGTGCATGTGTGTGCATGTGTGTGCATGTGTGTGCATGTATGTGCATGTGTGTGCATGTGTGTGTACATGTGTGTGCATGTGTGTGTGCATGTGTGTGCATGTGTTTGTGCATGTGTGTCCATGTGTGTGTGCATCTGTGTGCATGTGTGTGCATGTGTGTGCATGTGTGTGTGCATCTGTGTGCATGTGTGTGCATGTGTGTGCATGTGTGTGCATGTGTGTGCATGTATGTGCATATGTGTGTGCATATGTGTGTGCATGTGTGTGCATGTGTGTGCATGTGTGTGTGCATGTGTGTGCGCATGTGTGTGCATGCGTGTGCGTATGTGTGCATGTTTGTGCATGTGTGTGCATGTGTGCACATGTGTGCATGTGTGTGTGCATGTGTGTGCATGTGTGTGCATGCGTTTATGTGTGTGTGCATGTGTGTGTGCATGTATGTGTGCATGTGTGTGTGCATGTGTGTGCTTGTGTGTGCATGTGTGTGCATGTGTGTGCATGTTTGTGTGCATGTGTGTGTGCATGTGTGTGCATGTGTGTGTGCATGTGTTGGCATGTGTGTGCATGTGTGTGTATGTGTGTGTATGTGTGTGTGCGTGTGTGTGCATGTGTGTGCATGTGTGTCTGTGTGTGTGTATGTGTGTGTAACAAAAATTTCGTTTACGATAACTCTAAAACTACAATTCCAAAAATTATAATTTTTTCGTTTTCCTCTTCGTTGCATCCGTATGAAGA
Source organism: Harpalus rubripes (assembly GCA_963082715.1). NCBI lineage: Eukaryota > Metazoa > Arthropoda > Insecta > Coleoptera > Carabidae > Harpalus > Harpalus rubripes. Next base: position 12,827,967 of record OY720459.1, on the reverse strand, counting down.
GCTGATTAGATTTTGGTTATATTCGGTCAACCGGAAGTACCTTCATTTGAAGATTTTAACAGTTTTTCTTGAAAAAACGATGGTAAATATCAATTTTTTACATTTAATGTTATTATAAATATTAACGAACATTGTATTCTTTATACGATTTGACTGCATTTTATACTTTATATTAAATGGATATAGAATTATAAAATTATAAAGAAATTAAATTTCATAAATTAGCTAGCTATGCTAGAAACAGCAACTATATTAATAAAATTCTGAATGAAAGATGTCAGTGTCAAGTGCAATTGACATATTCGTAGTATATTTATATTATAATTTTACCCGAAATATAGGATCTTTTTGCTCGAAACTTTCTGTATGGAATTTGTATAAAATATACATACAACTGTCAAAAGGTAATGTACATACAAGAAATTTAGAATCTTTTGCAGGGAACTTTCTGTGTGGATTTTATAGAAAATACATAGGCAATTACGAAATTTCTACAGGTAGATACCGCATCTACCGACTGTGTTCGAAAACACGAGTGATAAAAGGTTACCGTGTTCGAAACTTGTTCAAGGATCTAATGCATGTGTGTGCATGAGTGTGCATGTGTGTGCATGTGTGTGCATGTGTGTATGTGTGTGCATGTGTGTTTGTGTGTGTGCATGTGTGTGTGCATGTGTGTGTGCATGTGTGTGCATGTGTGTGCATGTGTGTGTATGTGTGTGTGCATGTGTGTGCATGTGTGTGCATGTGTGTGCATGTGTGTGCATGTGTGTGTTTGCATGTGTGTGTGCATGTGTGTTTGCATGTGCGTGTGCATGTGTGTGTGCACGTGTGTATGCATGTGTGTGTGCATGTGTGTATGCATGTGTGTGTTTATGTGTGTGTGCGTGTGTGTGCATGTGTGTGCATGTATGTGCATGTGTATGTGTTTGTGTGTGCATGAGTGTGCATGTGTTTATGTGTGTGTGCATGTGTGTGCATATGTGCGCATGTGTGTGCATGTGTGTGCATGTGTGTGCATGGGTGTGCATGTGTGTGTATGTGTGTGTGCATGTGTGCGCATGTGTGTGCATGTGTGTGCATGTGTGTGTATGTGTGTGTGCATGTGTGTGCATGTGTGTGCATATGTGTATATGTGTGTGCATGTGTGTGCATGTGTGTGTGCATGTGTGTGCATGTGTGTGCATGTGTGTGCATGTGTGTGCATGTGTGTGTGCATGTGTGTGCATGTGTGTGTATGTGTGTGTGCATTTGTGTGCACGTGCGTGCATGTGTGTGCATGGTGTGTGTGTGCATGTGTGTGTGCATGTGTGTGTGCATGTGCGTGTGCATGTGTGTGTGCATGTGTGCGTGCATGTGTGTGCATGTGTGTGCATGAGTGTGCATGTGTGTGCATGTGTGTGCATGTGTGTATGTGTGTGCATGTGTGAGCATGTGTGTGTGCATGTGTGTGTGCATGTGTGTGTGCGTGTGTGTGCATGTGTGTGTATGTGTGTGTGCATGTGTGTGCATGTGTGTGCATGTGTGTGCATGTGTGTGCATGTGTGTGCATGTGTGTGCATGTGTGTGTGCATGTGTATGTGCATGTGTGTTTGCATGTGTGTGTGCATGTGTGTGTGCACGTGTGTATGCATGTGTGTGTGCATGTGTGTATGCATGTGTGTGTGTATGTGTGTGTGCATGTGTGTGCATGTGTGTGCATGTATGTGCATGTGTATGTGTTTGTGTGTGCATGTGTGTGCATGTGTGTATGTGTGTGTACATTTGTGTGCATATGTGTGCATGTGTGTGCATGTGTGTGCATGTGTGTGCATGTGTGTGCATGTGTGTGCACGTGTGTATGTGTGTGTGCATGTGTGTGCATGTGTGTGCATGTGTGTGCATGTGTGTGCATGTGTGTGCATGTGTGTGCATGTGTGTGTGCATGTGTGTGTGCATGTGCGTGTGCATGTGTGTGCATGTGTGTGCATGTGTGTGCATGTGTGTGCATGTGTGTGCATGTGTGTGTGCATGTGTGTGTGCATGTGTGTGTGCATGTGTGTGCATGTGTGTGTGCATGTGTGTGCATGTGTGTGTATGTGTGTGTGCATAGTGTGTGTTTGCATGTGTGTGCATGTGTGTGTGCATGTGTGTGTGCATGTGCGTGTGCATGTGTGTGCATGTGTGTGTGCTTGTGTGTGCATGTGTGTGCATGTGTGTGCATGTGTGTGTGCATGTGTGTGCTTGTGTGTGCATGTGTGTGCATGCATGTGCATGTGTGTGCATGTGTGTGCATGTGTGTGCATGTGTGTGCCTGTGTGTGCATGTGTGTGCATGTGTATGTGTGTGTGTGCATGTGTATGCATGTGTGTGTATGTGTGTGTGCATCTGTGTGTATGTGTGTGTCCATGTGTGTGCATGTGTGTGCATGTGTGTGCATGTGTGTGCATGAGTGTGCATGCGTGTGCATGTGTGTGCACGTGTGTGCATGTGTGTGCATGTGTGTGCATGTGTGTGTATGTATGTGTTCGTGTGTGTGCATGTGTGTGCATGCATGCGTGTGCATGTGTGTGCATGTGTGTGCATTTGTGTGCATGTGTCTGCATGTGTCTGCATGTGTGCGTGCATGTGTGTGCATGTGTGCGTTCATGTGTGTGCATGTGTGCATGAGTGTGCATGAGTGTGCGTGAGTGTGCATGTGTGTGCATGTGTGTGCATGTGTGTGCATGTATGTGCATGTGTGTGCATGTGTGTGTAAATGTGTGTGCATGTGTGTGTGCATGTGTGTGCATGTGTTTGTGCATGTGTGTGCGCATGTGTGTGCATGCGTGTGCATGCGTGTGCATGTGTGTGCATGTGTGTGCATGTGTGTGCACATGTGTGTATGTGTGTGCATTTGTGTGCATGTGTGCACATGTGTGCATGTGTGTGTGCATGTGTCTGCATGTGTGTGCATGTAAGCGCATGTGTGCGTGCATGTGTGTGCATGTGTGCGTGCATGTGTGTGCATGAGTGTGCATAAGTGTGCATGAGTGTGTGTAAGTGTGCATGTGTGTGCATGTGTGTGCATGTGTGTGCATGTATGTGCATGTGTGTGCATGTGTGTGTACATGTGTGTGCATGTGTGTGTGCATGTGTGTGCATGTGTGTGTGTATGTGTGTGTGCATGTGTGTGCATGTGAGTGCATGTGGGTGCATGTGTGTGCATGTGTGTGTTTGCATGTGTGTGTGCATGTGTGTTTGCATGTGCGTGTGCATGTGTGTGTGCACGTGTGTATGCATGTGTGTGCATGTGTGTGCATGTGTGTGTGCATGTGTGTGTGCATGTGTGTGTACATGTGTGTATGCATGTGTGTGCATGTGTGTGTACATGTGTGTGCATGTGTGTGCATGTGTGTGTGCATATGTGTGCATGTGTGTGTGTGTGTGTGCATGTGCATTTGCATGTGTGTGCATGTGTGTGCATGTGTGTGTGCATGCGTGTGCATGTGTGTGCATGTGTGTGTACATGTGTGTATGCATGTGTGTGCATGTGTGTGTGCATGTGTGTGCATGTGTGTGCATGTGTGTGTGCATGTGTGTGCATGTGTGTGTGCATGTGTGTGTACATGTGTGTATGCATGTGTGTGCATGTGTGTGTCCATGTGTGTGCATGTGTGTGCATGTGTGTGTGCATGTGTGTGTACATGTGTGTATGCATGTGTGTGCATGTGTGTGTGCATGTGTGTGTACATGTGTGTATGCATGTGTGTGCATGTGTGTGTGCATGTGTGTGCATGTGTGTGCATGTGTGTGTGCATGTGTGTGCATGTGTGTGTGCATGTGTGTGTACATGTGTGTATGCATGTGTGTGCATGTGTTTGTGCATGTGTGTGTACATGTGTGTATGCATGTGTGTGCATGTGCGTGTGCATGTGTGTGCATGTGTGTGCATGTGTGTGTGCATGTGTGTGCATGTGTGTGTGCATGTGTGTGTACATGTGTGTATGCATGTGTGTGCATGTGTGTGTGCATGTGTGTGCATGTGTGTGCATGTGTGTGCATGTGTGTGCATGTGTGTGCATGTGTGTGCATGTGTGTGTGCATGTGTGTGTGCACGTGTGTGCATGTGTGTGCATGTGTGTGCATGTGTGTGTGCATGTGTGTGTGCATGTGTGTGTGCGTGTGTGTGCACGTGTGCGTGCATGTGTGTGCATGTGTGTGTGCATGTGTGTGTGTGCACGTGTGTGCATGTGTGTGCATGTGTGTGCATGTGTGTGTGCATGTGTGTTTGCACGTGTGTGCATGTGTGTGTGCATGTGTGTGTGCATGTGTGTGTGCATGTGTGTGTGCATGTGTGTGTGCATGTGTGTGCTTGTGTGTGCATGTGTGTGCATGTGTGTGCATATGTGTGCATGTGTGTGCATGTGTGTGCATGTGTGTGCATGTGTGTGTGCATGTGTGTGCATGTAAGTGCATGTGTGTGCATGTGTGTATGCATGTGCGTGTGCATGTGTGTGCATGTGTGTACATGTGTGCGCATGTGTGTGTGCATGTGTGTGCATGTGTGTGCATGTGTGTGTGCATGTGTGTGCATGTGTGTGTGCATGCGTGTGCATGTGTGTGCATGTGTGTTCATGTGTGTGTATGTGTGTGTGCATGTGTGTGCATGTGTGTGCACGTGTGTGCATGTGTGTGCATGTGTGTGCATGTGTGTGTGCATGTGTGCGTGCATGTGTGTGCATGTGTGTGCATGAGTGTGCATGTGTGTGCATGTGTGTGCATGTGTGTGCATGTGTGTATGTGTGTGCATGTGTGTGTGCATGTGTGTGTGCATGTATGTGCATGTGTGTGCATTTGTGTGTATGTGTGTGTGCATGTGTGTGCATGTGTGTGCATGTGTGTGCATGTGTGTGCATGTGTTTGTGTGCATGTGTGTGTGCATGTGTGTTTGCATGTGTGTGTGCATGTGTGTGTGCATGTGTGTGTGCACGTATGTATGCATGTGTGTGTGCATGTGTGTATGCATGTGTGTGTGTGTATGTGTGTGTGCATGTGTGTGAATGTGTGTGCATATATGTGCATGTGTATGTGTTTGTGTGTGCATGAGTGTGCATGTGTGTATGTGTGTGTGCATGTGTGTGCATATGTGTGCATGTGTGTGCATGTGTGTGCATGTGTGTGCATGTGTGTGTATGTGTGTGTGCATGTGAGTGCATGTGTGTGCATGTGTGTATATGTGTGTGTGCATGTGTGTGCATGTGTGTGCATGTGTGTGTATGTGTGTGTGCATGTGTGTGTGCATGTGTGTGCATTGTGTGCATGTGTGTGTGCATGTGTGTGTGCATATGTGTGTGCATGTGTGTGCATGTGTGTGTGCATGTGTGTGTGCATGTGCGTGTGCATGTGTGTGCATGTGTGTGCATGTGTGTGCATGTGAGTGTATGTGTGTGTGTGTGCATGTGTATGCATGTGTGTGTATGTGTGTGTGCATCTGTGTGTATGTGTGTGTGCATGTGCGTGTGCATGTGTGTGCATGTGTGTACATGTGTGCGCATGTGTGTGTGCATGTGTGTGCATGTGTGTGCATGTGTGTGTGCATGTGTGTGCATGTGTGTGTGCATGCGTGTGCATGTGTGTGCATGTGTGTTCATGTGTGTGTATGTGTGTGTGCATGTGTGTGCATGTGTGTGTGCATGTGTGTGCACGTGTGTGCATGTGTGTGCATGTGTGTGCATGTGTGTGTGCATGTGTGCGTGCATGTGTGTGCATGTGTGTGCATAAGTGTGCATGTGTGTGCATGTGTGTGCATGTGTGTGCATGTGTGTATGTGTGTGCATGTGTGTGAATGTGTGTGTGCATGTGTGTGTGCATGAATGTGCATGTGTGTGTTTTTGTGTGTATGTGTGTGTGCATGTGTGTGCATGTGTGTGCATGTGTGTGCATGTGTGTGCATGTGTGTGTGTGCATGTGTGTGTGCATGTGTGTTTGCATGTGTGTGTGCATGTGTGTGAATGTGTGTGCATATATGTGCATGTGTATGTGTTTGTGTGTGCATGAGTGTGCATGTGTGTATGTGTGTGTGCATGTGTGTACATATGTGTGCATGTGTGTGCATGTATGTGCATGTGTGCATGTGTGTGTATGTGTGTGTGCATGTGTGTGCATGTGTGTGCATGTGTTTGCATGTGTGTGTATGTGTGTGTGCATGTGTGTGCATGTGTGTGCATGTGTGTGTATGTGTGTGTGCATGTGTGTGTGCATGTGTGTGCATGTGTGTGTGCATGTGTGTGTGCATATGTGTGTGCATGTGTGTGCATGTGTGTGTGCATGTGTGTGTGCATGTGCGTGTGCATGTGTGTGCATGTGTGTGCATGTGTGTGCATGTGTGTGCATGTGAGTGTATGTGTGTGTGTGTGCATGTGTATGCATGTGTGTGTATGTGTGTGTGCATCTGTGTGTATGTGTGTGTGCATGTGTGTGCATGTGTGTGCATGCGTGTGCATGTGTGTGTATGTGTGTGCATGTGTGAGCACGTGTGTGCATGTGTGTGCATGCGTGTGCATGTGTGCGTGCATGTGTGTGCATGTGTTTGCATGTGTGCGTGCATGTGTGTGCATGTGTGTGCATGAGTGTGCATGAGTGTGCGTGTGTGTGCATGTGTGTGCATTTGTGTGCATGTGTGTGCATGTGTGTGCATGTGTGTGCATGTGTGTGCATGTGTGTGCATATGTGTGTGCGTGTGTGTGCATGTGTTTGTGCATGTGTGTGCATGTGTGTGTGCATTTGTGTGCATGTTTGTGCATGTGTGTGCATGTGTGTGCATGTGTGCATAGTGTGCATGAGTGTGCTTGAGTGTGCATGTGTGTGCACGTGTGTGCATGTGTGTGCATGTGTGTGCATGTGTGTGTATGTGTGTGTTCGTGTGCGTGCATGTGTGCGCATGTGTCTGCATGTGTGTGCATGTGTGCGAATGTGTGCGCATGTGTGCGTGCATGTGCGTGCATGTGTGCGTGCATGTGTGTGCATGAGTGTGCATGAGTGTGCATGAGTGTGTGTGAGTGTGCATGTGTGTGCATGTGTTAGCATGTGTGTGCATATATGTGCATGTGTGTGCATGTGTGCGTATATGTGTGTGCATGTGTGTGTGCATGTGTGTCCATGTGTTTGTTCATGTATGTGCATGTGTGTGTGCATGTGTGTGCATGTGTGTGCATGTGTGTATGTGTGTGTGCATCTGTGTGCATGTGTGTGCATGTGTGTGCATGTGTGTGCATGTGTGTGTGTGCATGTGTGTGTGCATGTGTGTGCATGTGTGTGCATCTGTGTGTGCATGTGTGTGCGCATGTGTGTGCATGTGTGTGCATGTGTGTGCATGTGTGTGCACGTGTGTGCATGTGCATGTATGTGTGCATGTGCATGTATGTGTGCATGTGTGTGTGCATGTATGTGTGCATGTGTGTATGCATGTGTGTGCTTGTGTGTACATGTGTGTGTGCATGTGTGTGTATGTGTGTGTGCATGTGTGTGCACGTGCGTGCATGTGTGTGCATGATGTGTGTGTGCATGTGTGTGCATGTGTGTGCATGTGTGTGTGCATGTGTGTGTGCATGTGCGTGTGCATGTGTGTGCATGTGTGTGTGCATGTGTGTGCTTGTGTGTGCATGTGTGTGCATGTGTGTGCATGTGTGTGCATGTGTGTGCTTGTGTGTGCATGTGTGTGCATGTGTGTGCATGCATGTGCATGTGTGTGCATGTGTGTGCATGTGTGTGCATGTGTGTGCATGTGTGTGTATGTGTGTGTGTGTGCATGTGTATGCATGTGTGTGTATGTGTGTGTGCATCTGTGTGTATGTGTGTGTGCATATTTGTGTGCATGTGTGTGTGCATGTGTGTGCATGTGTGTGTGCATGTGTGTGCATGTGTGTGTGCATCTGTGTGCACGTGTGTGCATGTGTGTGCATGTGTGTGCATGTGTGTGTGCATGTGTGTGTGCATGTGTGTGTGCATGTGCGTGTGCATGTGTGTGCATGTGTGTGCATGTGTGTGCATGTGAGTGTATGTGTGTGTGTGTGCATGTGTATGCATGTGTGTGCATGTGTGTGCATGTGTGTGCATGTGTGTGTTTGCATGTGTGTGTGCATGTGTGTTTGCATGTGCGTCTGCATGTGTGTGTGCACGTGTGTATGCATGTGTGTGTGCATGTGTGTATGCATGTGTGTGTTTATGTGTGTGTGCGTGTGTGTGCATGTGTGTGCATGTATGTGCATGTGTATGTGTTTGTGTGTGCATGAGTGTGCATGTGTGTATGTGTGTGTGCATGTGTGTGCATATGTGCGCATGTGTGTGCATGTGTGTGCATGTGTGTGCATGGGTGTGCATGTGTGTGTATGTGTGTGTGCATGTGTGTGCATGTGTGTGCATGTGTGTGCATGTGTGTGCATGTGTGTGTATGTGTGTGTGCATGTGTGTGCATGTGTGTGCATGTGTGTATATGTGTGTGCATGTGTGTGCATGTGTGTGTGCATGTGTGTGCATGTGTGTGCATGTGTGTGTGCATGTGTGTGTGCATGTGTGTGCATGTGTGTGTGCATGTGTGTGCATGTGTGTGTATGTGTGTGTGCATGTGTGTGCATGTGTGTGCATGTGTGTGCATGTGTGTGTGCATGTGTGTGCGCATGTGTGTTTGCATGTGTGTGCGCATGTGTGTGTGCACGTGTGTATGCATGTGTGTGTGCATGTGTGTATGCATGTGTGTGTGTATGTGTTTGTGCATGTGTGTGCATGTGTGTGCATGTATGTGCATGTGTATGTGTTTGTGTGTGCATGTGTGTGCATGTGTGTGCATGTGTGTGCATGTGTGTATGTGTGTGTGCATGTGTGTGCGTGTGTGTGCATGTGTGTGCATGTGTGTGCTTGTGTGTGCATGTGTGTGCATGTGTGTGCATGCATGTGCATGTGTGTGCATGTGTGTGCATGTGTGTGCATGTGTGTGCATATGTGTGCATGTGTGTGTGCATCTGTGTGTATGTGTGTGTGCATGTTTGTGTGCATGTGTGTGTGCATGTGTGTGCATGTGTGTGTGCATGTGTTGGCATGTGTATGCATGTGTGTGCATGTGTGTGTATGTGTGTGTGCGTGTGTGTGCATGTGTGTGCATGTGTGTCTGTGTGTGTGTATGTGTGTGTAACAAAAATTTCGTTTACGATAACTCTAAAACTACAATTCCAAAAATTATAATTTTTTCATTTTCCTCTTCGTTGCATCCGTATGAAGAGCTGATTAGATTTTGGTTATATTCGGTCAACCGGAAGTACCTTCATTTGAAGATTTTAACAGTTTTTCTTGAAAAAACGATGGTAAATATCAATTTTTCACATTTAATGTTATTATAATTATTAAAGAACATTGTATTCTTTATACGATTTGACTGCATTTTATACTTTATATTAAATGGATATAGAATTATAAAATTATAAAGAAATTAAATTTCATAAATTAGCTAGCTATGCTAGAAACAGCAACTATATTAATAAAATTCTGATTGAAAGATGTCAGTGTCAAGTGCAATTGACATATTCGTAGTATATTTATATTATAATTTTACCAGAAATATAGGATCTTTTTGCTCGAAACTTTCTGTATGGAATTTGTATAAAATATACATACAACTGTCAAAAGGTAATGTACATACAAGAAATTTAGAATCTTTTGCAGGGAACTTTCTGTGTGGATTTTATAGAAAATACATAGGCAATTACGAAAATTCTACAGGTAGATACCGCATCTACCGACTGTGTTCGAAAACACGAGTGATAAAAGGTTACCGTGTTCGAAACTTGTTCAAGGATCTAATGCATATGTGTGCATGAGTGTGCATGTGTGTGCATGTGTGTGCATGTGTGTATGTGTGTGCATGTGGGTTTGTGTGTGTGCATGTGTGTGTGCATGTGTGTGTGCATGTGTGTGCATGTGTGTGCATG
>OY720459.1:12810526-12813026 GCA_963082715.1 Harpalus rubripes | reverse complement strand
CACACACATGCACACACACATGCACACACATGCATACACACATGCACACACACACATGCACACACACGCACACACACATGCACACACATGCACACACACATGCACACACATGCACTTACACATGATCCCACACATGTACACACACATGCACACACACATGCACACACATGCACACACATGCACACACACATGCACACACATGCACACACACACATGCACACACATGCACACACATGCACACACACATGCACACACATGCACGCACACATGCACACACACATGCACACACTTGCACAAGCATGCACACACACATGCACACACATGCACACACATGCAAACACACATGCACACACACACGTACACACACATGCACACATATGCACACACACATGCACACACACATGCACACACATGCACACACATGCACAGACATGCAAACACACATGCACACACACATGCACACACATGCACACACATACACACATGCACACACATGCACACACATGCAAACACATGCACACACACATGCACACACATGCACACACACATGCACACACGTGCACATACATGCACACACACATGCTCACACATGCACACACACATGCAAACACATGCACACACACATGCACACACATGCATACACACATGCACACACACATGTACACACATGCACACATATGCACACACACATGCACACACATGCACACACATGCACACACACATGCACACACATGCACCCACACATGCTTCCACACATGCACACACACATGCACACACACATGCACACACATGCACACACACATGCACACACATGCACACACACATGCACACACATGCACACACACATGCACACACACATGCACACACATACACACACATGCACACACATGCACACACACGCACACACATGCACACATACGCACACACATGCACACACACATGCACACACATGCACACATATGCACACACATGCACACACACATACACACATGCACACACATGCACACATGTGCACACATGCACGCACATGCATACACACATGCACACACACATGTACACACACATGCACACACACATGCAAACACACATGCACACACACATGCACACACACATGCACACACATGCACACTCACACATGCACACACACCTGCACACACACATGCACACACATGCACACACATGCACACACATGCAAACACAAGCACACACACATACACACACACATACACACACATGCACACACATGCACACGCACATGCACACATATGCACACACACATGCACACACATGCACACACATGCACACGCACATGCACACACACATGCACACACACATGCACACACATGCACACACATATGCACACACACATGCACACACATGCACACACATGCACACACACATGCACACACATGCAAACACATGTACACACATGCACACACACATGCACACACACAAGCACACACACATGCACACACACATGCACACACACATGCACACACACATGCACACACATGCACACATACACACATACGCACACACATGCACACACATGCACACACATGCACACACATGCACACACACATGCACACACATGCACACGCACATGCACACACACATGCACACACACATGCACACACATGCACACACATATGCACACACACATGCACACACATGCACACACATGCACACACACATGCACACACATGCACACACATGTACACACATGCACACACACCTGCACACACACATGCACACACATGCACACACATGCACACACATGCAAACACAAGCACACACACATACACACACACATACACACACATGCACACATATGCACACGCACATGCACACATATGCACACACACATGCACACACATGCACACACATGCACACACATGCACACACATGCACACATATGCACACACATGCACACACATGCACACACATGCACACACAGGCACACATACATACACACAAATGCATACACGCATGCACACATACATGCACACACACAAGCACACACACATGCACACACACATACATGCACACACACATGCACACACACACATACACACACATGCACACACATGCACACACACACATGCACACACATGCACACACATGCACACACATGCACACACATGCACACACATGCACACACATGCACACATGCACCCACATGCACACACACATGCACACACACATGCACAGACACATGCACACACACATGCACACACACGTGCACATACATGCACACACACATGCACACACATGCACACACACCTGCACACACATGCACACACACATGCACACACATTCATACACACTTGCACACACACACATGCACACACACGCACACACACATGCACACACATGCACACACACATGCACACACATGCACCCACACATGCTCCCACACATGTACACACACATGCACACACACATGCACACACATGCACACACATGCACACACACATGCACACACACATGCACACACATG
>OY720459.1:12803026-12805526 GCA_963082715.1 Harpalus rubripes | reverse complement strand
TCATGCACACACATGCACACACACATGCACACACATGCACACACATGCACACACAACGACACACATGCACAAACACATGCACACACATGCACACACATGCACACACATGGACACACAAGCACACACATGCACACACACATACACACACATGCACACACACATACACACACTTGCATACATATGCACACACACACATACACACACATGCACACACATGCACACACATGCACACACATGCACACACATGCACACACATGCACACACATGCGCACATGCACACTTAACGACACACATGCACACACACATGCACACACATGCTCACACATGCACACACATGCACACACATGCACACACATGCACACACATGGACACACAAGCACACACATGCACACACATGCACACACACACTATGCACACACATGCACACACGTGCACACACATGCACACACACATACACACACATGCACACACATGCACACACACATGCACACACATGCACACACATGCACACACACATGCACACACACTTGCACACACATGCACACACATGCACACATATGCACACACATGCACACACATGCACGCACATGCACACACATGCACACACATGCACACACGTGCACACACATGCACACACATGCACACACACATGCACACACATGCACAAACATATGCACACACATGCACACACATATGCATACACATGCACACACATGCACACACATGCACACACACATGCACACACACATGCACACACATCCACACACATGCACACACATGCACACTCATGCACACTTATGCACACACATGCACACACATGCACACACATGCACGCACACATGCACGCACACATGCACACACTTGCACACGCATGCACACACATGCACACACATGCACACACATGCACAAACGTGCTCACACATGCTCACACATGCACACACATGCACACGCATGCACACACATGCACACACATGCACACACATGCACACACACATACACATACATGCACACACACATACACACACATGCATACATATGCAAACACATACACACACATGCACACACATGCACACATATGCACACACAACGACACACATGCACAAACACATGCACACACATGCACACACATGCACACACATGCACACACATGGACACACAAGCACACACATGCACACACACATACACACACATGCACACACACATACACACACTTGCATACACATGCACACGCACACATACACACACATGCACACACATGCACACACATGCACACACATGCACACACATGCACACACATGCACACACAACGACACACATGCACACACACATGCACACACACATGCACACACATGCTCACACATGCACACTCATGCACACACATGCACACTCATGCACACACATGCACACACATGCACACACATGGACACACAAGCACACACATGCACACACACATGCAAACACATGCACACACACACCATGCACACACATACACACACGTGCACACACATGCATACACACATACACACACATGCACACACATGCAAACACACATGCACACACATGCACACACATGCACACACACATACACACACATGCACACACATGCACACACATTCACACACATGCACACGCACATGCACACACACATGCACACACACATGCACACACACACACCATGCACACACATGCACACACGTGCACACACATGCACACACACATACACACACATGCACACACATGCACACACACATGCACACAAATGCACACACACATGCACACACACATGCACACACATGAACACACAGGCACACACATGCACGCACATGCACACGCACATGCACACACACATGCACACACATATGCACACATACATGCACACACATGCACACACATGCACACACATGCACAACATGCACAAACATGCACACACACATGCACACACATGCACACACATGTACACACAAGCACACACACATGCACACACACATGCACAAACACATGCACACACATGCACACATACACACACACATGCACACACATGCACACACATGCACACACATGCACACACATACACGCACATGCACACACATGCACACACATGCACACACATGTGCACATATGCACACACATGTACACACACATACACACATGCACACACACATGCACACACATGCACACACATGCACACACATCCACACACACATGCACACACATGCACACGCACATGCACACACACATGCACACACATGCACTCACATGCACACACAAGCACACACACATGCAAACACATGCACATACATGCACACACATGCACACACATGCACACTTATGCACACACATGCACCCACATGCACACACACATGCACAAACACATGCACATACACACATGCACACACATGCACACTCACATGCATACACACATGCACACACATGCACACACACATGCACACGCATGCACACACACACATGCACACAAACATGCACACACATGCACGCACAC
>OY720459.1:12780526-12798026 GCA_963082715.1 Harpalus rubripes | reverse complement strand
ACACATACATGCACACACACATACACACACATGCATACACATGCACACACACACATACACACACATGCGCACACATGCACACACATGCACACACATGCACACACATGCACACACAACGACATACATGCACAAACACATGCACACACATGCACACACATGCACACACATGCACACACATGCACACACATGGACACACAAGCACACATATGCACACACACATACACACACATGCACACACACATACACACACTTGCATACACATGCACACACACACATACACACACATGCACACACATGCACACACATGCACACACATGCACACACATGCACACACATGCACACACAACGACACACATGCACACACACATGCACACACATGCTCACACATGCACACACATGCACACACACATGCACACACACATCCACACACATGCACACACATACACACATGCACACACATGCACACACATGCACACTCATGCAAACACATGGACACACATGCACACACACATGCACACACACGTGCACAAACATGCACACACACATGCACACACATGCACACATATGCACGCACATGCACACACATGCACACACATGCACACACATGCACACACATGCACACACACATACACACACATGCACACACATGAACACACATGCACACACATGCACACACATGCACACACATGCACACACACATGCACACACATGCACACACATATGTACACACACATGCACACACACATGCTTACAAACATGCATACACATGCACACACATGCACACACATGCACACACATGCTCACACATGCACACACATGCACACACACATGCACACACACATCCACACACATGCACACACATACACACATGCACACACATGCACACACAAACACACACACATGCACACATGTGCACACATGCACGCACATGCACACACATGCACACACACATGCACACACATGCACACACACATGCACACACATGCACACACAACGACACACATGTACAAACACATGCACACACATGCACACACATGCACACACATGGACACAAGCACACACATGCACACACACATACACACACATGCACACACACATACACACACTTGCATACACATGCACACACACATACACACACATGCACACACATGCACACACATGCACACACATGCACACACACATGCACACACATGCTCACACATGCACACACATGCACACACATGCACACACATGCACACACATAGACACACAAGCACACACATGCACCCACATGCACACACATGCACACACACACTATGCACACACATGCACACACATGCACACACACACTATGCACACACATGCACACACGTGCACACACATGCACACACACATACACACACATGCACACACATGCACACACACATGCACACACATGCACACACATGCACACACACATGCACACACACTTGCATACACATGCACACACATGCACACATATGCACACACAAGCACACACATGCACGCACATGCACACACATGCACACACATGCACACACGTGCACACACATGCACACACATGCACACACACATGCACACACATGCACAAACATATGCACACACATGCACACACATATGCATACACATGCACACACATGCACACACACATGCACACACACATGCACACACATCCACACACATGCACACACATGCACACTCATGCACACTTATGCACACACATGCACACACATGCACACACATGCACGCACACATGCACACACATGCACACACATGCACGCACACATGCACACACTTGCACACGCATGCACACACATGCACACACATGCACACACATGCACACACATGCACACACGTGCTCACAAATGCTCACACATGCACATACTTGCACACGCATGCACACACATGCACACACATGCACACACATGCACACACATGCACACACACATACACATACATGCACACACACACACACATGCATACATATGCACACACATACACACACATGCACACACATGCACACACATGCACACACATGCACACACAACGACACACATGCACAAACACATGCACACACATGCACACACATGCACACACATGGACACACAAGCACACACATGCACACACACATACACACACATGCACACACACATACACACACTTGCATACACATGCACACGCACACATACACACACATGCACACACATGCACACACATGCACACACATGCACACACATGCACACACAACGACACACATGCATACACACATGCACACACATGCTCACACATGCACACTCATGCACACACATGCACACTCATGCACACAGATGCACACACATGCACACACATGGACACACAAGCACACACATGCACACACACATGCAAACACATGCACACACACACCATGCACACACATACACACACGTGCACACACATGCACACACACATACACACACATGCACACACATGCAAACACACATGCACACACATGCACACACACATACACACACATGCACACACATGCACACACATGCACACACATTCACACACATGCACACGCACATGCACAGACACATGCACACACATATGCACACACACACCATGCACACACATGCACACACGTGCACACACATGCACACACACATACACACACATGCACACACATGCACACACACATGCACACACATGCACACACACATGCACACACACATGCACACACATGAACACACAGGCACACACATGCACGCACATGCACACGCACATGAACACACACATGCACACACACATGCACACACATATGCACACATACATGCACACACATGCACACACATGCACACACATGCACAACATGCACACACATGCACACACACATGCACACACATGCACTCACATGTACACACAAGCACACACACATGCACACACACATGCACAAACACATGCACACACATGCACACATACACACACACATGCACACACATGCACACACATGCACACACATGCACACACATGCACACACATACACGCACATGCACACACATGCACACACATGCACACACATGTGCACATATGCACACACATGTACACACACATACACACATACACACATGCACACACAAACACACACACATGCACACATGTGCACACATGCACGCACATGCACACACATGCACACACATGCACACACATGCACACACATGCACGCACACATGCACACACATGCACACACATGCACGCACACATGCGCACACACATACACATACATGCACACACACATACACACACATGCATACACATGCACACACACACATACACACACATGCACACACATGCGCACACATGCACACACATGCACACACAACGACACACATGCACAAACACATGCACACACATGCACACACATGCACACACATGCACACACATGCAGACACATGCACACACATGGACACACAAGCACACATATGCACACACACATACACACACATGCACACACACATACACACACTTGCATACACATGCACACACACACATACACACACATGCACACACATGCACACACATGCACACACATGCACACACAACGACACACATGCACACACACATGCACACACATGCTCACACATGCACACACATGCACACACACATGCACACACACATCCACACACATGCACACACATACACACATGCACACACATGCACACACATGCACACACATGCACACTCATGCAAACACATGGACACACATGCACACACACATGCACACACACGTGCACAAACATGCACACACACATGCACACACATGCACACATATGCACGCACATGCACACACATGCACACTGTGACGATGTGATCTGTCACAAGAATATTAGTTCAAACCGTTTTTGCCGTGCTCTCCTTTTCCACGATGTGATCTGTCACAAGAATATTAGTTCAAACCGCTATTGCCGCGCTATCCTGTTTCACGCGACGCTGAAAACTTTTCTTTAGCATGCCGGACGTAAAGTACACCGTTTACACTATGTATGAGCGAAATATTCCAACTAGAAGTCCGCGTTCCACTTTTTTCCAAATTTTGGTTGAAATCACACGTGCTCTTTTTGATTTCTTACATTTGCAAAACAAGCTAAAGCCTGAATATCCAGCCTCCGGCTATAAAAGCCGCGCCGCCGAGATGTAAATTCAGTGTGTGTAAACCACTAGTAGTCTCGAAGAAATCGATTCCGTCTTCTCCAGCAGTCCTGCAGAATTCTCCAGGTGAGCAAACCGTTGTTTTTGAACTTCCGCCGTGAGCTCCTCGCGAAAATTATTGTTACTGTCTTGCCCATCGTCGTGATTCGTTGCGTGGCTTAGAGCGTCTCTTGGGGGACATTTCTGAGCAACACCAGAGTCACCACGGTGAAGCCGTCGTCACCCGTACACCCAGAGTATATTTTTTTCCGCGAGCAACGTCGCTTGTAGTGGCACGTCGCGAGACCAACCTCCTCAGCGCATCGACGCCGCCGGCGTGTAAACCCGAGCGTTGACGTCGCCAAGGTGCGTGACTATCCAGAGCCATTACAAGTGACCCGACGCTACCACACCGACGTCACCCCCGTTTTCATCTCTGATAGTGGCCTGTGGTGAGATCAACCTCCTCAGCGCATCGACGCCGCCGGCGTGTAAACCCGAGCGTTGACGTCGCCAATAGGGTGCGTGACCATCCAGGGCCAATACCGACCGTCGACGCCGTCCCGACGCCGGACGTCGTTTTCGAGAAAACCACAGATTCGGATACTACTCGGTATAAGGAAGCGTCGCGACATATCGGCGTCGCGACGCCGGGCGTCGTTTTCGAGAAAACCGAAAAGTGAAAAACCACTCCTCGGAAACGTGTTTAGTTTACCACCGGCAAGCGATCTGACGTATCGCCGTCGCGACGCCGGGCGTCGTTTTGTGGAAACTCATATTTTTCGCTCCCGCTCACCAGGAAACGCATCCACGTCACTTCCTCGCAAAATCCCGCGACATCGGCGCCGCGACGCCGAGCGTCGTTTTTGAGATAACGACATTTTCGAAATCCTCGCATCTTGGAAAGCAATACCGCCTTGTTTTGACGCACTCTACCTCACCGATACCGCGACGCCGAGCATCTTTTTCCCGAAAGCTCCGTTTTTGGACTCCGTACTTTAGGGCATTATAACCCTTACCGTATCCGATCAACTTTCCGTTACCCAGCCGCCACGACGCCAAGCGTCGTTTCCCCAGAACATACCGTTCGCGTCCGAAATAGTCACCCGGAACGCCCAGCCGTAGGACCTCTTGTACCTGAGCTTGGAATAATAAATCAGCCTTTCTACCAACACCATTGTTCTTTTATTTCTCTTCGAACCTTGTCTCCAAATCAGCTACCGAACCGTTGGCGCCCGAGCAACCATACGCCAACATTCTTACACGTATTCGAAAAATACGTTACAGAATTTGGCGCCCGAGCAGGGACATTGAAAAGAGACAATGGGTACTAAATGGATATATGCCCTCAAGAAGGAGGAACTCCAAGAGGAACTGCAACGTTATGGCCTTGAAGATACCGGAACCGTGGAAGAACTACGTAAACGCATGGTTGATTTTTATACCAAGGTAACTACACTCGCCGACAAAGAAGAATCCGTAGATACAGCCGCGTCCGCTGAAAAACCGTCGGCCGAAACGACACCTGCTCAACTATGCGAAATGATACGTAAATGGAACGTGCACTATGATGGCAAAACCGACCCCATAATGTGTCGAGAACGCCTGACCGAGTTGCAAACTAGCTATGGGATCACCGGCGATCGTTTACTCACCGCACTGCCAGAACTTCTACGGGGTAACGCGATACTCTGGTATCGAAACAATAAAGACTGCCTCACCACCTGGGATACCTTCATAGCGGAATTCGAGAAATATTTCATCCCGGACAAGAGATACCACTATGAAGAACAAATTCGCCAGCGGATGCACCGCCCAGGCGAGACGGGACAGGACTATATCACCGAACTCCAGACACTAATGCGACGACACGGCGGGTACAGTCCGGAAGAACAATTGTACCGACTATATAAAAATCTGCGGCCCGAATATCGCCAGCGGATCCGCCGACAGGATTGCCCAACGGTTAACGCTCTGCTGGAAGAAATTCGAGAATTGGAGGAGCTACAGAAAGAACTGAAGGCAAGTAGTCGTCGAAACCAGGAGACCGTACCACAAAAACATGTACCCTCCAGTCATGCTGTCGCCGTAGATGTTCAACAAGCTTGCTGGCGATGTGGAGAGAAGGGGCACTTCCGGAACAATTGCCAGAATGCTCCACAAATTTTCTGTTCCCGTTGTGGCAAAAGAGGCGTTCTGTCACGCAACTGTTGCCGTCCGGAAAACCCCAAACCGACTGGAACAACAGGCGGATCAACCAGTCGGCCCCAGGGCAATACCCGCTAGCATCCGCCGTCAATCAAGGAGAAGATGGCCGTATCTACGTAACCGTGACGGTAGGCCACCACCAAGTACGAGCACTCGTGGACACTGGGTCCACTCTCTCCTACATTAATGCCACTACCGCCGCCGTTTACCGCCGACAGGGAGCCCACAGAGGCCAGCCGTCGATACCACGAGCCCAAATGGCAGATGGGGCTGTGGTAACCATCTCTGAAGAATACAAAGTCCGAGCCAACGTGGAAGGAATCTGGGAAGAAATTTCTCTCTTATGCCTACCGTCACTGAGTGTGCCAATGATTCTGGGGATGGATGCGTTACAAAAATTTCGAATGACCATTACCCTGGGACCCCAGGGTGGCCACTGTCATATTACCCCCGTACCTCCGGCACCAGTACAGACCGTCATCCCAGCAAGCGTGCCAACACCCCTCCGAGACCTCCTGAAGGAAGAGCTGCCCAAATTCGAAAATCTAAAGGGGACCACACCGCTCGTTACCCACCATATCCGACTTAAAGTTGCGACGCCAATCAAACAACGCTACCAACCCCGAAACCCCAAGATGCAAGCCATCATCAATGAGGAGGTCGACAAAATGTTGGCAGATGACATCATTGAACCATCACATAGTGCCTGGAGCTCTCCTACCGTGATAGTGAACAAGAAGGACGGAAGCCCCCGCTTCTGTATAGACTTCCGACGGCTGAACGAAGTTACCGAAAAGGACGCCTACCCGCTCCCGTATATCAACAATATCCTGGAAAAGCTTCGACAAGCCACCGTCTTCAGCACAATAGACCTGAAGCAGGGATATTGGCAAATCCCTTTATCAGAAGCCAGTAAGCCACTGACCGCGTTCACTGTGCCAGAAAGGGGACTTTTCCAGTTCCGCGTAATGCCCTTCGGACTACACGCGGCACCCGCTACTTTTCAACGTTTGTTGGATACCGTCATCGGACCAGATATGGATCCCTACGCGATACCATATCTAGACGACATTATCATTGCCAGCCGTAATATGGAGGAGCACAAAGAACACCTGCGGGAGGTATTTAAACGGCTTCGCGCGGCCAACTTACGACTAAACCCCGAAAAATGTGAGTTCGGCAAAACACACATTAAATATCTTGGACACGTCATCGGCCCCGAGGGTATTCATACAGATCCCGACAAAGTTAAGGCTATCCAGGATATAACAATACCCCGAAACGTCAGACAACTTCGTCAATTCCTGGGAGCCGCCTCCTGGTATCGACGCTTTATCCCCGCTTTCTCCAAGGTCACTCTGCCGTTAACTAAACTACTCCGGAAACGGGAGAAATGGAGCTGGGGTGAAAAACAAACGCAAGCGTTCGAGCATCTGAAGCAGGCACTATCAACTGCCCCCATCCTCGGGTGTCCGGATTTTTCACGCCGATTTTATCTTCAGACTGATGCCTCCTGTCACGGGCTAGGAGCCGTGCTTGTGCAGCATACCACCAAGGGGGAACAAGTCATAGCATATGCCAGCCGCACCCTGCGAGGGGCCGAAGCAAACTATTCCGTCACCGAACAAGAATGTCTTGCCGTTGTCTGGGGAATTCAAAAGATGCGCCACTACATAGAAGGGTACAAATTTACTGTAGTCACCGACCACCAGGCACTCCGCTGGCTCAACAAGCTGGAGAATCCACCAGGACGTCTTGCGCGCTGGGCAATGTTCCTCCAGCAATTCGACTTCGACGTGCAGTACCGAAAGGGCACCCAGAACCGCGTTGCAGATGCCCTCTCACGCCAGCCACTGGATCAGTCAGCCGACACCGACGCTCCCATCAACGCGGTACAAACCGAGTGTCCCTGGTACCATCGACGCCGTGAAGAAGTTCGTAATAATCCCCAGACATGGCCTGATTATGTTATCCGTAACGAACGTCTTTACCGGCGAATCTCATCTTCCCACGACCTTGATGGTGCTGAATGGAAGCTCTGTGTTCCTCGCACCGACCGCCAGCGCGTACTCACGGAGAACCACGACCATCCAACTGGAGGACACGGAGGGGTAGCTAAAACCACAGCTAAAATAGCCACTCGCTATTACTGGCCGGGAATGTTCCGGGACATCAGTCGCTATGTCCGCCAGTGTCCCCGGTGCCAAAAGTTTAAAGCCAGTCAGCTAGGGACAGCTGGAAAGATGCATCCGCCCAAAATCAATGACCCCTGGGACACCGTGGCAGTCGACATTATGGGGCCACTACCAACCTCCAAGAAAGGAAACAACTACCTGCTAGTACTTCAGGACCGCATGACTAAATGGGTCGAGTGTCGCGCTCTGCGAAGAGCCACCGCTGCAATTATCACCCGCGCTCTCCAGGAACTAGTAATATTTAGATTCGGTTGCCCACGCACCATTATCACCGACAATGGCACCGAATTCACCAACCGAATCCTGCGCGAGACACTAGCAGCATTAGGAATCCGCCACCTACAAACACCTCCATACACGCCCCAGTGTAATCCCGTCGAAAGAGTCAACCGCGTGATGAAGACCATGATTGCGCAGTATTGCCAGGACAACCAGAAAACCTGGGATGAACACCTACCTGAACTAACCATGGCCATAAACACGAGTCAGCACGACTCAACGGGTTACTCCCCAGCCCTTCTGAATTACGGCCGTGAACCAGTGATGCCAGGACTCTACCACGAAGCCACGCAGGACAGAGAGCAAGTTGCAACAGAAAACAACAAAGTTCCGGAAGAACTGCAAAACCGCCTCCAGAAGCTGGCGGACCTACGTGAATTAGCAAAAATAAAACTGACACGCGCAGCGAACACTCAAAGCCACCACTACAATCTACGTCGCAGAGAGTGGCAGCCAGAGCTAGGTTCATCAGTAATGCGAAGAGAACGTCCCCTCTCCTCCGCCGCTCGTAATTTTGCCGCGAAGCTAGCACCGCGTTACTCCGGGCCATGGGAAATAATCCGCAAACATTCCCCAAACGTATATGATTTGCGCGGAGCTCACGGTCGAACGTTAAAGAATATCCACATTAAAGACCTCAAACCCATTCCGTCTCCAGAATGAGTCAAGCACCAGCCCCGTGGATCCGTCGACCAACCCGTCCTGCTAGGGTGGGAGGTAGGGCAGGCAGCAACACCAGCAAGCTGCCAGCAACAGGACGGGTCACCCGACCCAAGATAAGGATTTTAGAAAACCGTCTCCTCCGCCCAGCCCGCACTGCACCACCACCAGCCACCGAGCCCATGCAGCCCAAGGTCCCCGATTGGAAGCCCGGTGATGGCGATGAGGCCTTCCGAAAAGCCCTCATCGCTCGCTTTGGACCTTACCCGCCAAATTACAGGCGCCACCTGTAATCCGGCCGTACCGGTCGCCGTCCCCCTTAGAGGACGTCATCGACTTGACCGCATCACCGCTGCCGTCCGATTCCGAAGGTGATGCGGTCCAAGAAGATCATGCCGGAAACCCCCAGGATCGCCAACCTCCTCCCATCGCGTCTAGCAGCCAAGCAGCCCAACCCTCCGTGCCAGAAGCCGTCCAGGAACTCTGGGACATCTTGAGGTCCTTGAGTCCAGATCCTGAGAGTCCCCGAAGAGAAGAGCCGCCCGTAGTCCCTCCAACGCGTCAGGCGTCTCCGCCCCCGGTCCTGTCGCCAGCCGAAGCCCAGCGCCAGGACTACCACACCTGGGTTCAGTCCCTGAGGCCCCGAGGAGTCCCGCTGACGAAGAGGTTACGGATCCGGCTCCCCAATGGCAGGAGGATCACCATTCCCCCGCTGCGACGCTGAACCCCTCCCCAACCGTGAGTGCAGTGCCCCTTTTGCCAAGTGTTGGACACGTTAAGTGCCACTTGTGGACAAAGTTTATTTAGGTATTAGTTAAGTTAGTTAATTTTTTTTCTTTATTTAATTAGTTCTGGTTATTTAGTTGTAGGGTATTCAATATTTAGTTTAGTAGTTATAGTTATTTAGTTTGTATAATTTTTCTATTGGGCGTTCATGTTTTGTTACTTTTTTCTTTTTGTAAAAGGGCCTTCCGGCTACCGTCCTTGTCCGTCGTTCCTTTTTTTCTCCCGAAGTAACCCGGGGATGTGACGATGTGATCTGTCACAAGAATATTAGTTCAAACCGTTTTTGCCGTGCTCTCCTTTTCCACGATGTGATCTGTCACAAGAATATTAGTTCAAACCGCTATTGCCGCGCTATCCTGTTTCACGCGACGCTGAAAACTTTTCTTTAGCATGCCGGACGTAAAGTACACCGTTTACACTATGTATGAGCGAAATATTCCAACTAGAAGTCCGCGTTCCACTTTTTTCCAAATTTTGGTTGAAATCACACGTGCTCTTTTTGATTTCTTACATTTGCAAAACAAGCTAAAGCCTGAATATCCAGCCTCCGGCTATAAAAGCCGCGCCGCCGAGATGTAAATTCAGTGTGTGTAAACCACTAGTAGTCTCGAAGAAATCGATTCCGTCTTCTCCAGCAGTCCTGCAGAATTCTCCAGGTGAGCAAACCGTTGTTTTTGAACTTCCGCCGTGAGCTCCTCGCGAAAATTATTGTTACTGTCTTGCCCATCGTCGTGATTCGTTGCGTGGCTTAGAGCGTCTCTTGGGGGACATTTCTGAGCAACACCAGAGTCACCACGGTGAAGCCGTCGTCACCCGTACACCCAGAGTATATTTTTTTCCGCGAGCAACGTCGCTTGTAGTGGCACGTCGCGAGACCAACCTCCTCAGCGCATCGACGCCGCCGGCGTGTAAACCCGAGCGTTGACGTCGCCAAGGTGCGTGACTATCCAGAGCCATTACAAGTGACCCGACGCTACCACACCGACGTCACCCCCGTTTTCATCTCTGATAGTGGCCTGTGGTGAGATCAACCTCCTCAGCGCATCGACGCCGCCGGCGTGTAAACCCGAGCGTTGACGTCGCCAATAGGGTGCGTGACCATCCAGGGCCAATACCGACCGTCGACGCCGTCCCGACGCCGGACGTCGTTTTCGAGAAAACCACAGATTCGGATACTACTCGGTATAAGGAAGCGTCGCGACATATCGGCGTCGCGACGCCGGGCGTCGTTTTCGAGAAAACCGAAAAGTGAAAAACCACTCCTCGGAAACGTGTTTAGTTTACCACCGGCAAGCGATCTGACGTATCGCCGTCGCGACGCCGGGCGTCGTTTTGTGGAAACTCATATTTTTCGCTCCCGCTCACCAGGAAACGCATCCACGTCACTTCCTCGCAAAATCCCGCGACATCGGCGCCGCGACGCCGAGCGTCGTTTTTGAGATAACGACATTTTCGAAATCCTCGCATCTTGGAAAGCAATACCGCCTTGTTTTGACGCACGCTACCTCACCGATACCGCGACGCCGAGCATCTTTTTCCCGAAAGCTCCGTTTTTGGACTCCGTACTTTAGGGCATTATAACCCTTACCGTATCCGATCAACTTTCCGTTACCCAGCCGCCACGACGCCAAGCGTCGTTTCCCCAGAACATACCGTTCGCGTCCGAAATAGTCACCCGGAACGCCCAGCCGTAGGACCTCTTGTACCTGAGCTTGGAATAATAAATCAGCCTTTCTACCAACACCATTGTTCTTTTATTTCTCTTCGAACCTTGTCTCCAAATCAGCTACCGAACCGTTGGCGCCCGAGCAACCATACGCCAACATTCTTACACGTATTCGAAAAATACGTTACAGAATTTGGCGCCCGAGCAGGGACATTGAAAAGAGACAATGGGTACTAAATGGATATATGCCCTCAAGAAGGAGGAACTCCAAGAGGAACTGCAACGTTATGGCCTTGAAGATACCGGAACCGTGGAAGAACTACGTAAACGCATGGTTGATTTTTATACCAAGGTAACTACACTCGCCGACAAAGAAGAATCCGTAGATACAGCCGCGTCCGCTGAAAAACCGTCGGCCGAAACGACACCTGCTCAACTATGCGAAATGATACGTAAATGGAACGTGCACTATGATGGCAAAACCGACCCCATAATGTGTCGAGAACGCCTGACCGAGTTGCAAACTAGCTATGGGATCACCGGCGATCGTTTACTCACCGCACTGCCAGAACTTCTACGGGGTAACGCGATACTCTGGTATCGAAACAATAAAGACTGCCTCACCACCTGGGATACCTTCATAGCGGAATTCGAGAAATATTTCATCCCGGACAAGAGATACCACTATGAAGAACAAATTCGCCAGCGGATGCACCGCCCAGGCGAGACGGGACAGGACTATATCACCGAACTCCAGACACTAATGCGACGACACGGCGGGTACAGTCCGGAAGAACAATTGTACCGACTATATAAAAATCTGCGGCCCGAATATCGCCAGCGGATCCGCCGACAGGATTGCCCAACGGTTAACGCTCTGCTGGAAGAAATTCGAGAATTGGAGGAGCTACAGAAAGAACTGAAGGCAAGTAGTCGTCGAAACCAGGAGACCGTACCACAAAAACATGTACCCTCCAGTCATGCTGTCGCCGTAGATGTTCAACAAGCTTGCTGGCGATGTGGAGAGAAGGGGCACTTCCGGAACAATTGCCAGAATGCTCCACAAATTTTCTGTTCCCGTTGTGGCAAAAGAGGCGTTCTGTCACGCAACTGTTGCCGTCCGGAAAACCCCAAACCGACTGGAACAACAGGCGGATCAACCAGTCGGCCCCAGGGCAATACCCGCTAGCATCCGCCGTCAATCAAGGAGAAGATGGCCGTATCTACGTAACCGTGACGGTAGGCCACCACCAAGTACGAGCACTCGTGGACACTGGGTCCACTCTCTCCTACATTAATGCCACTACCGCCGCCGTTTACCGCCGACAGGGAGCCCACAGAGGCCAGCCGTCGATACCACGAGCCCAAATGGCAGATGGGGCTGTGGTAACCATCTCTGAAGAATACAAAGTCCGAGCCAACGTGGAAGGAATCTGGGAAGAAATTTCTCTCTTATGCCTACCGTCACTGAGTGTGCCAATGATTCTGGGGATGGATGCGTTACAAAAATTTCGAATGACCATTACCCTGGGACCCCAGGGTGGCCACTGTCATATTACCCCCGTACCTCCGGCACCAGTACAGACCGTCATCCCAGCAAGCGTGCCAACACCCCTCCGAGACCTCCTGAAGGAAGAGCTGCCCAAATTCGAAAATCTAAAGGGGACCACACCGCTCGTTACCCACCATATCCGACTTAAAGTTGCGACGCCAATCAAACAACGCTACCAACCCCGAAACCCCAAGATGCAAGCCATCATCAATGAGGAGGTCGACAAAATGTTGGCAGATGACATCATTGAACCATCACATAGTGCCTGGAGCTCTCCTACCGTGATAGTGAACAAGAAGGACGGAAGCCCCCGCTTCTGTATAGACTTCCGACGGCTGAACGAAGTTACCGAAAAGGACGCCTACCCGCTCCCGTATATCAACAATATCCTGGAAAAGCTTCGACAAGCCACCGTCTTCAGCACAATAGACCTGAAGCAGGGATATTGGCAAATCCCTTTATCAGAAGCCAGTAAGCCACTGACCGCGTTCACTGTGCCAGAAAGGGGACTTTTCCAGTTCCGCGTAATGCCCTTCGGACTACACGCGGCACCCGCTACTTTTCAACGTTTGTTGGATACCGTCATCGGACCAGATATGGATCCCTACGCGATACCATATCTAGACGACATTATCATTGCCAGCCGTAATATGGAGGAGCACAAAGAACACCTGCGGGAGGTATTTAAACGGCTTCGCGCGGCCAACTTACGACTAAACCCCGAAAAATGTGAGTTCGGCAAAACACACATTAAATATCTTGGACACGTCATCGGCCCCGAGGGTATTCATACAGATCCCGACAAAGTTAAGGCTATCCAGGATATAACAATACCCCGAAACGTCAGACAACTTCGTCAATTCCTGGGAGCCGCCTCCTGGTATCGACGCTTTATCCCCGCTTTCTCCAAGGTCACTCTGCCGTTAACTAAACTACTCCGGAAACGGGAGAAATGGAGCTGGGGTGAAAAACAAACGCAAGCGTTCGAGCATCTGAAGCAGGCACTATCAACTGCCCCCATCCTCGGGTGTCCGGATTTTTCACGCCGATTTTATCTTCAGACTGATGCCTCCTGTCACGGGCTAGGAGCCGTGCTTGTGCAGCATACCACCAAGGGGGAACAAGTCATAGCATATGCCAGCCGCACCCTGCGAGGGGCCGAAGCAAACTATTCCGTCACCGAACAAGAATGTCTTGCCGTTGTCTGGGGAATTCAAAAGATGCGCCACTACATAGAAGGGTACAAATTTACTGTAGTCACCGACCACCAGGCACTCCGCTGGCTCAACAAGCTGGAGAATCCACCAGGACGTCTTGCGCGCTGGGCAATGTTCCTCCAGCAATTCGACTTCGACGTGCAGTACCGAAAGGGCACCCAGAACCGCGTTGCAGATGCCCTCTCACGCCAGCCACTGGATCAGTCAGCCGACACCGACGCTCCCATCAACGCGGTACAAACCGAGTGTCCCTGGTACCATCGACGCCGTGAAGAAGTTCGTAATAATCCCCAGACATGGCCTGATTATGTTATCCGTAACGAACGTCTTTACCGGCGAATCTCATCTTCCCACGACCTTGATGGTGCTGAATGGAAGCTCTGTGTTCCTCGCACCGACCGCCAGCGCGTACTCACGGAGAACCACGACCATCCAACTGGAGGACACGGAGGGGTAGCTAAAACCACAGCTAAAATAGCCACTCGCTATTACTGGCCGGGAATGTTCCGGGACATCAGTCGCTATGTCCGCCAGTGTCCCCGGTGCCAAAAGTTTAAAGCCAGTCAGCTAGGGACAGCTGGAAAGATGCATCCGCCCAAAATCAATGACCCCTGGGACACCGTGGCAGTCGACATTATGGGGCCACTACCAACCTCCAAGAAAGGAAACAACTACCTGCTAGTACTTCAGGACCGCATGACTAAATGGGTCGAGTGTCGCGCTCTGCGAAGAGCCACCGCTGCAATTATCACCCGCGCTCTCCAGGAACTAGTAATATTTAGATTCGGTTGCCCACGCACCATTATCACCGACAATGGCACCGAATTCACCAACCGAATCCTGCGCGAGACACTAGCAGCATTAGGAATCCGCCACCTACAAACACCTCCATACACGCCCCAGTGTAATCCCGTCGAAAGAGTCAACCGCGTGATGAAGACCATGATTGCGCAGTATTGCCAGGACAACCAGAAAACCTGGGATGAACACCTACCTGAACTAACCATGGCCATAAACACGAGTCAGCACGACTCAACGGGTTACTCCCCAGCCCTTCTGAATTACGGCCGTGAACCAGTGATGCCAGGACTCTACCACGAAGCCACGCAGGACAGAGAGCAAGTTGCAACAGAAAACAACAAAGTTCCGGAAGAACTGCAAAACCGCCTCCAGAAGCTGGCGGACCTACGTGAATTAGCAAAAATAAAACTGACACGCGCAGCGAACACTCAAAGCCACCACTACAATCTACGTCGCAGAGAGTGGCAGCCAGAGCTAGGTTCATCAGTAATGCGAAGAGAACGTCCCCTCTCCTCCGCCGCTCGTAATTTTGCCGCGAAGCTAGCACCGCGTTACTCCGGGCCATGGGAAATAATCCGCAAACATTCCCCAAACGTATATGATTTGCGCGGAGCTCACGGTCGAACGTTAAAGAATATCCACATTAAAGACCTCAAACCCATTCCGTCTCCAGAATGAGTCAAGCACCAGCCCCGTGGATCCGTCGACCAACCCGTCCTGCTAGGGTGGGAGGTAGGGCAGGCAGCAACACCAGCAAGCTGCCAGCAACAGGACGGGTCACCCGACCCAAGATAAGGATTTTAGAAAACCGTCTCCTCCGCCCAGCCCGCACTGCACCACCACCAGCCACCGAGCCCATGCAGCCCAAGGTCCCCGATTGGAAGCCCGGTGATGGCGATGAGGCCTTCCGAAAAGCCCTCATCGCTCGCTTTGGACCTTACCCGCCAAATTACAGGCGCCACCTGTAATCCGGCCGTACCGGTCGCCGTCCCCCTTAGAGGACGTCATCGACTTGACCGCATCACCGCTGCCGTCCGATTCCGAAGGTGATGCGGTCCAAGAAGATCATGCCGGAAACCCCCAGGATCGCCAACCTCCTCCCATCGCGTCTAGCAGCCAAGCAGCCCAACCCTCCGTGCCAGAAGCCGTCCAGGAACTCTGGGACATCTTGAGGTCCTTGAGTCCAGATCCTGAGAGTCCCCGAAGAGAAGAGCCGCCCGTAGTCCCTCCAACGCGTCAGGCGTCTCCGCCCCCGGTCCTGTCGCCAGCCGAAGCCCAGCGCCAGGACTACCACACCTGGGTTCAGTCCCTGAGGCCCCGAGGAGTCCCGCTGACGAAGAGGTTACGGATCCGGCTCCCCAATGGCAGGAGGATCACCATTCCCCCGCTGCGACGCTGAACCCCTCCCCAACCGTGAGTGCAGTGCCCCTTTTGCCAAGTGTTGGACACGTTAAGTGCCACTTGTGGACAAAGTTTATTTAGGTATTAGTTAAGTTAGTTAATTTTTTTTCTTTATTTAATTAGTTCTGGTTATTAAGTTGTAGGGTATTCAATATTTAGTTTAGTAGTTATAGTTATTTAGTTTGTATAATTTTTCTATTGGGCGTTCATGTTTTGTTACTTTTTTCTTTTTGTAAAAGGGCCTTCCGGCTACCGTCCTTGTCCGTCGTTCCTTTTTTTCTCCCGAAGTAACCCGGGGATGTGACGATGTGATCTGTCACAAGAATATTAGTTCAAACCGTTTTTGCCGTGCTCTCCTTTTCCACGATGTGATCTGTCACAAGAATATTAGTTCAAACCGCTATTGCCGCGCTATCCTGTTTCACGCGACGCTGAAAACTTTTCTTTAGCATGCCGGACGTAAAGTACACCGTTTACACTATGTATGAGCGAAATATTCCAACTAGAAGTCCGCGTTCCACTTTTTTCCAAATTTTGGTTGAAATCACACGTGCTCTTTTTGATTTCTTACATT
>OY720459.1:12768026-12773026 GCA_963082715.1 Harpalus rubripes | reverse complement strand
ACATGCACACACACACATGCACGCACATGCACACGCACATGCACACACACATGCACACACACATGCACACACATATGCACACATACATGCACACACTTGCACACACATGCACACACATGCACACACATGCACACACATGCACACACACATGCACACACATGCACACACATGTACACACATGCACACACAAATGCACACACACATGCACAAACACATAACAGACATGCACACATACACACACACATGCACACACATACACACACATGCACACACATGCACACACACATACACGCACATGCACACACATGCACACACATGCACACACATGCACACACATGTGCACATATGCACACACATGTACACACACATACACACATGCACACACATGCACACACAAACACACACACATGCACACATGTGCACACATGCACGCACATGCACACACATGCACACACATGCACACGCATGCACACACACGCACACACACATACACACACATGCATACACACATGCACACACACATGCACACACACATGCACACACACATGCACATACACATGCACACACACATGCACACCCACACACATGCACACACATGCACACACACATGCACACACATGCACACACATGCACACACATGCACACACATGCAAACACATGCACACACATGCACACACATGCACACACATGCACACACATGCACACGCACATGCACACACACATACACACACATGCACACACATGCACACACACATGCACACACATGCACACACATGCACACACATGCACACACACATGCACACACACATGCACACACATGCACACACATGCACTCATATGCACACACATGCAAACACATGCACGCACATGCACACACATGCACACACATGCACACACATGCACGCACACATGCACACACTTGCACACGCATGCACACACATGCACACACATGCACACACATGCACACACATGCACACACATGCACACACGTGCTCACACATGCTCACACATGCAAACACATGCACACGCATGCACACACATGCACACACATGCACACACATGCACACACATGCACACACACATACACATACATGCACACACACATGCACACACATGCACACACATGCACACACATGCACACACATGGACACACAAGCACACACATGCACACACACATACACACACATGCACACACACATACACACACTTGCATACACATGCACACGCACACATACACACACATGCACACACATGCACACACATGCACACACATGCACACACATGCACACACATGCACACACATGCACACACAACGACACACATGCACACACACATGCACACACATGCTCACACATGCACACACATGCACACACATGCACACACATGCACACACATGTACACACATGCACACACATGCACACACACATGCACACACATGCACACACACACCATGCACACACATGCACACACATGCACACACACATACACGCACATGCGCACACATGCACACTCATGTACACTCATGCATACACATGCACACACATGCACATACATGCACACACATGCACACACATGCACACACATGCACACTCATGTACACTCATGCATACACATGCACACACATGCACATACATGCACACACATGCACACACATGCACACACATGTACACACACACATACACACACATGCACACACATGCACACACACATGCACACACATGCACACACATGCACACATATGCACACACGTGCACACACATGCACGCACATGCACACACATGCACACACATGCACACACATGCACACACATGCACACACATGCACACACACTTGCACACACATGCACAAACATATGCACACACATGCACACACATATGCACACACATGCACACACATGCACACACACATGCACACACACATGCACACACATCCACACACATGCACACACATGCACACTCATGTACACTCATGCATACACATGCATACACATGCACATACATGCACACACATGCACGTACACATGCACACGCATGCACACACATGCACACACATGCACACACGTGCTCACACATGCACACACATGCACACGCATGCACACACATGCACACACATGCGCACACGTGCTCACACATGCTCACACATGCACACACATGCACACGCATGCACACACATGCACACACATGCACACACATGCACACACATGCACACACACATACACATACAAGCACACACACATACACACACATGCATACACATGCACGCACACACCCACATACACACACATGCACACACATGCACACACATGGACACACAAGCACACACATGCACACACACATGCACACACACACCATGCACACACATACACACACGTTCACATACATGCACACACACATACACACACATGCACACACTTGCAAACACACATGCACACACATGCACACACATGCACACACACATGCACACACATGCACACACATGCACATACACATGTACACACATGAACACACAGGCACACACATGCACGCACATGCACACGCACATGCACACACACATGCACACACACATGCACACACATATGCACACATACATGCACACACTTGCACACACATGCACACACATGCACACACATGCACACACATGCACACACACATGCACACACATGCACACACATGTACACACATGCACACACAAATGCACACACACATGCACAAACACATGAACAGACATGCACACATACACACACACATGCACACACATACACACACATGCACACACATGCACACACACATACACGCACATGCACACACATGCACACACATGCACACACATGCACACACATGTGCACATATGCACACACATGTACACACACATACACACATGCACACACAAACACACACACATGCACACATGTGCACACATGCACGCACATGCACACACATGCACACACATGCACACGCATGCACACACACGCACACACACATACACACACATGCATACACACATGCACACACACATGCACACACACATGCACACACACATGCACACACACATGCACACACACATGCACACACACACACATGCACACACATGCACACACACATGCACACACATGCACACACATGCACACACATGCACACACATGCAAACACATGCACACACATGCACACACATGCACACACATGCACACACATGCACACGCACATGCACACACACATACACACACATGCACACACATGCACACACACATGCACACACATGCACACACATGCACACACATGCACACACACATGCACACACACATGCACACACATGCACACACATGCACTCATATGCACACACATGCACACACATGCACGCACATGTTCACACATGCACACACATGCACACACATGCACGCACACATGCACACACTTGCACACGCATGCACACACATGCACACACATGCACACACATGCACACACGTGCTCACACATGCTCACACATGCACACACATGCACACGCATGCACACACATGCACACACATGCACACACATGCACACACATGCACACACATGCACACACACATACACATACATGCACACACACATGCACACACATGCACACACATGCACACACATGGACACACAAGCACACACATGCACACACACATACACACACATGCACACACACATACACACACTTGCATACACATGCACACGCACACATACACACACATGAACACACATGCACACACATGCACACACATGCACACACATGCACACACATGCACGCACACATGCACACACTTGCACACGCATGCACACACATGCACACACATGCACACACATGCACACACATGCACACACGTGCTCACACATGCTCACACATGCACACACATGCACACGCATGCACACACATGCACACACATGCACACACATGCACACACATGCACACACACACACATACATGCACACACATGCACACACATGCAAACACATGCACACACATGCACACACATGCACACACATGCACACACATGCACACGCACATGCACACACACATACACACACATGCACACACATGCACACACACATGCACACACATGCACACACATGCACACACACATTCACACACATGCACACACATGCACACACATGCACACACATGCACACACATGCACACACAACGACACACATGCACACACACATGCACACACATGCTCACACATGCACACGCATGCACACACATGCACACACATGGACACACAAGCACACACATGCACACACATGCACACACATGCACACACACCATGCACACACATGCACACGTGCACACACATGCACACACACATACACACACATGCACACACATGCACACACACATGCACACACATGCACACACATGCACACACACATGCACACACACATGCACAAAAATGCACACACATGCACACATATGCACACACATGCACACACATGCACGCACATGCACACACATGCACACACATGCACACACATGCACACACATGCACACACACATGCACACACACATGCACACACATGCACACACACAAGCACACACATGCACACACATGCACACACATGCACACACATGCACACACATGCACACACATGCACACACATGCACACACATGCACACACATGCACGCACACATACACACACTTGCATACACATGCACACACACACATGCACACACATGCACACACATGCACACACATGCACACGCATGCACACACACGCACACACACATACACACATATGCATACACACATGCACACACACATGCACACACACATGCACACACACATGCACACACACATGCACACACACATGCACACACACATGCACACACACATGCACACACATGCACACTCATGAACACTCATGCACACTCATGCACACATGCACACACATGCACGCACATGCACGCACACATGCACACACATGCACTCACACATGCGCACGCATGCACACACATGCACACACATGCATACACATGC
>OY720459.1:12748026-12765526 GCA_963082715.1 Harpalus rubripes | reverse complement strand
ACACACATGCACACACATGTACACACATGCACACACAAATGCACACACACATGCACAAACACATAACAGACATGCACACATACACACACACATGCACACACATACACACACATGCACACACATGCACACACACATACACGCACATGCACACACATGCACACACATGCACACACATGCACACACATGTGCACATATGCACACACATGTACACACACATACACACATGCACACACATGCACACACAAACACACACACATGCACACATGTGCACACATGCACGCACATGCACACACATGCACACACATGCACACGCATGCACACACACGCACACACACATACACATGCATACACACATGCACACACACATGCACACACACATGCACACACACATGCACACACACATGCACACACACATGCACACACACATGCACACCCACACACATGCACACACATTCACACACACATGCACACACATGCAGACACA
Source organism: Harpalus rubripes (assembly GCA_963082715.1). Taxonomy (NCBI): domain Eukaryota; kingdom Metazoa; phylum Arthropoda; class Insecta; order Coleoptera; family Carabidae; genus Harpalus; species Harpalus rubripes. The sequence continues at coordinate 12,765,042 of OY720459.1, read as the reverse complement.
TGAACACACATGCACACACATGCAAACACATGCACACACATGCACACACATGCACACACATGCACACACATGCACACGCACATGCACACACACATACACACACATGCACACACATGCACACACACATGCACACACATGCACACACACATGCACACACACATGCACACACATGCACACACATGCACTCATATGCACACACATGCACACACATGCACGCACATGCACACACATGCACACACATGCACACACATGCACGCACACATGCACACACTTGCACACGCATGCACACACATGCACACACATGCACACACATGCACACACATGCACACACATGCACACACGTGCTCACACATGCTCACACATGCAAACACATGCACACGCATGCACACACATGCACACACATGCACACACATGCACACACATGCACACACACATACACATACATGCACACACACATGCACACACATGCACACACATGCACACACATGCACACACATGGACACACAAGCACACACATGCACACACACATACACACACATGCACACACACATACACACACTTGCATACACATGCACACGCACACATGCACACACATGCACACACATGCACACACATGCACACACATGCACACACATGCACACACAACGACACACATGCACACACACATGCACACACATGCTCACACATGCACACACATGCACACACATGCACACACATGCACACACATGTACACACATGCACACACATGCACACACACATGCACACACACACCATGCACACACATGCACACACATGCACACACACATACACGCACATGCGCACACATGCACACTCATGTACACTCATGCATACACATGCACACACATGCACATACATGCACACACATGCACACACATGCACACACATGCACACACATGCACACACACACATACACACACATGCACACACATGCACACACACACATGCACACACATGCACACACATGCACACATATGCACACACGTGCACACACATGCACGCACATGCACACACATGCACACACATGCACACACATGCACACACATGCACACACATGCACACACATGCACACACACTTGCACACACATGCACAAACATATGCACACACATGCACACACATATGCACACACATGCACACACATGCACACACATGCACACACACATGCACACACACATGCACACACATCCACACACATGCACACACATGCACACTCATGTACACTCATGCATACACATGCACACACATGCACATACATGCACACACATGCACGTACACATGCACACGCATGCACACACATGCACACACATGCACACACGTGCTCACACATGCACACACATGCACACGCATGCACACACATGCACACACATGCGCACACGTGCTCACACATGCACACACATGCACACACACATACACATACAAGCACACACACATACACACACATGCATACACATGCACGCACACACACACATACACACACATGCACACACTTGCACACACATGCACACACATGCACACACAACGACACACATGCACAAACACATGCACACACATGCACACACATGCACACACATGCACACACATGGACACACAAGCACACACATGCACACACACATACACACACATGCACACACACATACACACACTTGCATACACATGCACACACACATACACACACATGCACACACATGCACACACATGCACACACATGCACACACATGCACACATGCACACACATGGACACACAAGCACACACATGCACACACATGCACACACACACCATGCACACACATGCACACACGTGCACACACATGCACACACACATACACACACATGCACACGCATGCACACACATGCACACACATGCACACACGTGCTCACACATGCTCACACATGCACACACATGCACACGCATGCACACACATGCACACACATGCACACACATGCACACACATGGACACACAAGCACACACATGCACACACACACATACACACACATGCACACAAACATACACACACTTGCATACACATGCACACACACACACATACACACACATGCACACACATGCACACACATGCACACACATGCACACACATGCACACACATGCACACACATGCACACACACACACATGCACACACATGCTCACACATGCACACACATGCACACACATGCACACACATGCACACACATGCACACACATGCACACACACACCATGCACACACATGCACACACGTGCACACACATGCACACACACGTACACACACATGCACACACATGCACACACACATGTACACACATGCACACACATGCACATACACATGCACACACACATGCACACAAATGCACACACATGCACACATATGCACACCCATGCACACACATGCAGGCACATGCACACACATGCACACACATGCACACACATGCACACACATGCACACACATGCACACACATGCACACACACATGCACACACACATGCACACACATGCACACACACATGCACACACATGCACACACATGCACACACATGCACACACATGCACACACATGCACACACATGCACGCACACATACACACACTTGCATACACATGCACACACACACATGCACACACATGCACACACATGCACACACATGCAAACGCATGCACACACACGCACACACACATACACACACATGCATACACACATGCACACACACATGCACACACACATGCAAACACACATGCACACACACATGCACACACACATGCACACACATGCACACACATGCACACTCATGAACACTCATGCACACTCATGCACACATGCACACACATTGCACACACATGCACACGCATGCACACACATGCACACACATGCATACACATGCACACGCATGCATGCACACACATGCACACACATGCACACACACACACATGCACACACGTGCACACACATGCACACTCATGCACACTTATGCACACACATACACATACATGCACACACACATACACACATGCATAAACATGCACACACACATACACACACATGCACACACATGCACACACATGCACACACATGCACACACAACGACACACATGCACAAACACATGCACACACATGCACACACATGCACACACATGCACACACATGGACACACAAGCACACACATGCACACACAACGACACACATGCACACACACATGCACACACATGCTCACACATGCACACTCATGCACACACATGCACACTCATGCACACACATGCACACACATGCACACACATGGACACACAAGCACACACATGCACACACACATGCACACACATGCACACACACACCATGCACACACATACACACACGTTCACACACATGCACACACACATACACACACATGCACACACATGCAAACACACATGCACACACATGCACACACATGCACACACATACACACACATGCACACACATGCACACACATTCACACACATGCACACGCACATGCACACACACATGCACACACACATGCACACACATGCACACACACACACACACCATGCACACACATGCACACACGTGCACACACATGCACACACACATACACACACATGCACACACATGCACACACATGCACACACACATGCACATACACATGCACACACATATGCACACATACATGCACACACATGCACACACATGCACACACATGCACACACATGCACACACATGCACACACACATGCACACACATGCACACACATGTACACACATGCACACACAAATGCACACACACATGCACAAACACATGAACAGACATGCACACATACACACACACATGCACACACATGCACACACATGCACACACACATACACGCACATGCACACACATGCACACACATGCACACACATGCACACACATGCACACACATGTGCACATATGCACACACATGTACACACACATACACACATGCACACACATGCACACACAAACACACACACATGCACACATGTGCACACATGCACGCACATGCACACACATGCACACACATGCACACGCATGCTCACACACGCACACACACATACACACACATGCATACACACATGCACACACACATGCACACACACATACACACACACATGCACACACACATGCACACACACATGCACACCCACACACATGCACACACATGCACACACACATGCACACACATGCACACACATGCACACACATGCACACACATGCAAACACATGCACACACATGCACACACATGCACACACATGCACACACATGCACACACATGCACACACATGCACACACATGCACACACATGCACACACATGCACACACACATACACATACATGCACACACACATGCACACACATGCACACACATGGACACACAGGCACACACATGCACACACACATACACACACATGTACACACACATACACACACTTGCATACACATGCACACGCACACATACACACACACATGCACACACATGCACACACATGCACACACATGCACACACATGCACACACAACGACACACATGCACACACACATGCACACACATGCTCACACATGCACAAACATGCACACACATGCACACACATGCACACACATGGACACACATGCACACGCATGCACACACACATGCACACACATGCACACACACACCATGCACACACATGCACACACATGCACACACACATACACGCACATGCGCACACATGCACACTCATGTACACTCATGCATACACATGCACACACATGCACATACATGCACACACATGCACACACATGCACACACATGCACACACATGCACACACACATACACGCACATGCACACACATGCACACACATTCACACACACATGCACATACACATGCACACACATATGCACACATACATGCACACACATGCACACACATGCACACACATGCACACACATGCACACACATGCACACACACATGCACACACATGCACACACATGTACACACATGCACACACAAATGCACACACACATGCACAAACACATAACAGACATGCACACATACACACACACATGCACACACATACACACACATGCACACACATGCACACACACATACACGCACATGCACACACATGCACACACATGCACACACATGCACACACATGTGCACATATGCACACACATGTACACACACATACACACATGCACACACATGCACACACAAACACACACACATGCACACATGTGCACACATGCACGCACATGCACACACATGCACACACATGCACACGCATGCACACACACGCACACACACATACACACACATGCATACACACATGCACACACACATGCACACACACATGCACACACACATGCACATACACATGCACACACACATGCACACCCACACACATGCACACACATGCACACACACATGCACACACATGCACACACATGCACACACATGCACACACATGCAAACACATGCACACACATGCACACACATGCACACACATGCACACACATGCACACGCACATGCACACACACATACACACACATGCACACACATGCACACACACATGCACACACATGCACACACATGCACACACATGCACACACACATGCACACACACATGCACACACATGCACACACATGCACTCATATGCACACACATGCACACACATGCACGCACATGCACACACATGCACACACATGCACACACATGCACGCACACATGCACACACTTGCACACGCATGCACACACATGCACACACATGCACACACATGCACACACATGCACACACATGCACACACGTGCTCACACATGCTCACACATGCAAACACATGCACACGCATGCACACACATGCACACACATGCACACACATGCACACACATGCACACACACATACACATACATGCACACACACATGCACACACATGCACACACATGCACACACATGGACACACAAGCACACACATGCACACACACATACACACACATGCACACACACATACACACACTTGCATACACATGCACACGCACACATACACACACATGCACACACATGCACACACATGCACACACATGCACACACATGCACACACATGCACACACATGCACACACATGCACACACAACGACACACATGCACACACACATGCACACACATGCTCACACATGCACACACATGCACACACATGCACACACATGCACACACATGTACACACATGCACACACATGCACACACACATGCACACACATGCACACACACACCATGCACACACATGCACACACATGCACACAGACATACACGCACATGCGCACACATGCACACTCATGTACACTCATGCATACACATGCACACACATGCACATACATGCACACACATGCACACACATGCACACACATGCACACTCATGTACACTCATGCATACACATGCACACACATGCACATACATGCACACACATGCACACACATGCACACACATGCACACACACACATACACACACATGCACACACATGCACACACACATGCACACACATGCACACACATGCACACATATGCACACACGTGCACACACATGCACGCACATGCACACACATGCACACACATGCACACACATGCACACACATGCACACACATGCACACACACTTGCACACACATGCACAAACATATGCACACACATGCACACACATATGCACACACATGCACACACATGCACACACACATGCACACACACATGCACACACATCCACACACATGCACACACATGCACACTCATGTACACTCATGCATACACATGCATACACATGCACATACATGCACACACATGCACGTACACATGCACACGCATGCACACACATGCACACACATGCACACACGTGCTCACACATGCACACACATGCACACGCATGCACACACATGCACACACATGCGCACACGTGCTCACACAGGCTCACACATGCACACACATGCACACGCATGCACACACATGCACACACATGCACACACATGCACACACACATACACATACAAGCACACACACATACACACACATGCATACACATGCACGCACACACCCACATACACACACATGCACACACATGCACACACATGGACACACAAGCACACACATGCACACACACATGCACACACACACCATGCACACACATACACACACGTTCACATACATGCACACACACATACACACACATGCACACACTTGCAAACACACATGCACACACATGCACACACATGCACACACACATGCACACACATGCACACACATGCACATACACATGTACACACATGAACACACAGGCACACACATGCACGCACATGCACACGCACATGCACACACACATGCACACACACATGCACACACATATGCACACATACATGCACACACTTGCACACACATGCACACACATGCACACACATGCACACACATGCACACACACATGCACACACATGCACACACATGTACACACATGCACACACAAATGCACACACACATGCACAAACACATGAACAGACATGCACACATACACACACACATGCACACACATACACACACATGCACACACATGCACACACACATACACGCACATGCACACACATGCACACACATGCACACACATGCACACACATGTGCACATATGCACACACATGTACACACACATACACACATGCACACACAAACACACACACATGCACACATGTGCACACATGCACGCACATGCACACACATGCACACACATGCACACGCATGCACACACACGCACACACACATACACACACATGCATACACACATGCACACACACATGCACACACACATGCACACACACATGCACACACACATGCACACACACATGCACACACACACACATGCACACACATGCACACACACATGCACACACATGCACACACATGCACACACATGCACACACATGCAAACACATGCACACACATGCACACACATGCACACACATGCACACACATGCACACGCACATGCACACACACATACACACACATGCACACACATGCACACACACATGCACACACATGCACACACATGCACACACATGCACACACACATGCACACACACATGCACACACATGCACACACATGCACTCATATGCACACACATGCACACACATGCACGCACATGTTCACACATGCACACACATGCACGCACACATGCACACACTTGCACACGCATGCACACACATGCACACACATGCACACACATGCACACACGTGCTCACACATGCTCACACATGCACACACATGCACACGCATGCACACACATGCACACACATGCACACACATGCACACACATGCACACACACATACACATACATGCACACACACATGCACACACATGCACACACATGCACACACATGGACACACAAGCACACACATGCACACACACATACACACACATGCACACACACATACACACACTTGCATACACATGCACACGCACACATACACACACATGAACACACATGCACACACATGCACACACATGCACACACATGCACACACATGCACGCACACATGCACACACTTGCACACGCATGCACACACATGCACACACATGCACACACATGCACACACATGCACACACGTGCTCACACATGCTCACACATGCACACACATGCACACGCATGCACACACATGCACACACATGCACACACATGCACACACATGCACACACACATACACATACATGCACACACATGCACACACATGCAAACACATGCACACACATGCACACACATGCACACACATGCACACACATGCACACGCACATGCACACACACATACACACACATGCACACACATGCACACACACATGCACACACATGCACACACATGCACACACACATACACACACATGCACACACATGCACACACATGCACACACATGCACACACATGCACACACAACGACACACATGCACACACACATGCACACACATGCTCACACATGCACACGCATGCACACACATGCACACACATGGACACACAAGCACACACATGCACACACATGCACACACATGCACACACACCATGCACACACATGCACACGTGCACACACATGCACACACACATACACACACATGCACACACATGCACACACACATGCACACACATGCACACACATGCACACACACATGCACACACACATGCACAAAAATGCACACACATGCACACATATGCACACACATGCACACACATGCACGCACATGCACACACATGCACACACATGCACACACATGCACACACATGCACACACACATGCACACACACATGCACACACATGCACACACACAAGCACACACATGCACACACATGCACACACATGCACACACATGCACACACATGGACACACATGCACACACATGCACACACATGCACACACATGCACGCACACATACACACACTTGCATACACATGCACACACACACACATGCACACACATGCACACACATGCACACACATGCACACGCATGCACACACACGCACACACACATACACACATATGCATACACACATGCACACACACATGCACACACACATGCACACACACATGCACACACACATGCACACACACATGCACACACACATGCACACACATGCACACTCATGAACACTCATGCACACTCATGCACACATGCACACACATGCACGCACATGCACGCACACGTGCACACACATGCACTCACACATGCGCACGCATGCACACACATGCACACACATGCATACACATGCACACGCATGCATGCACACACATGCACACACATGCACACACACACACATGCACACACGTGCACACACATGCACACTCATGCACACTTATGCACACACATACACATACATGCACACACACATACACACCTGCATACACATGCACACACACACATACACACACATGCACACACATGCACACACATGCACACACATGCACACGCAACGACACACATGCACAAACACATGCACACACATGCACACACATGCACACACATGCACACACATGCACACACATGCACACACATGCACACAATTGGACACACAAGCACACACATGCACACACACATACACACACATGCACACACATACACACACTTGCATACACATGCACACGCACACTTACACACACATGCACACACATGCACACACATGAACACACATGCACACACATGCACACACAACGACACACATGCATACACACATGCACACACATGCTCACACATGCACACTGATGCACACACATGCACACTCATGCACACACATGCACACACATGCACACACATGGACACACAAGCACACACATGCACACACACTTGCACACACACACCATGCACACACATACACACACGGTCACACACATGCACACACACATACACACACTTGCACACACTTGCAAACACACATGCACACACATGCACACACATGCACACACACATGCACACACATGCACACACACATGCACATACACATGCACACACATGAACACACAGGCACACACATGCACGCACATGCACACGCACATGCACACACACATGCACACACACATGCACACACATATGCACACATACATGCACACACTTGCACACACATGCACACACATGCACACACATGCACACACACATGCACACACATGCACACACATGTACACACATGCACACACAAATGCACACACACATGCACAAACACATGAACAGACATGCACACATACACACACACATGCACACACATACACACACATGCACACACATGCACACACACATACACGCACATGCACACACATGCACACACATGCACACACATGCACACACATGTGCACATATGCACACACATGTACACACACATACACACATGCACGCACATGCACACACAAACACACACACATGCACACATGTGCACACATGCACGCACATGCACACACATGCACACACATGCACACGCATGCACACACACGCACACACACATACACACACATGCATACACACATGCACACACACATGCACACACACATGCACACACACATGCACACCCACACACATGCACACACATGCACACACACATGCACACACATGCACACACATGCACACACATGCACACACATGCAAACACATGCACACACATGCACACACATGCACACACATGCACACACATGCACACGCACATGCACACACACATACACACACATGCACACACATGCACACACACATGCACACACATGCACACACATGCACACACATGCACACACACATGCACACACACATGCACACACATGCACACACATGCACTCATATGCACACACATGCGCACACATGCACGCACATGCACACACATGCACACACATGCACACACATGCACGCACACATGCACACACTTGCACACGCATGCACACACATGCACACACATGCACACACATGCACACACATGCACACACGTGCTCACACATGCTCACACATGCACACACATGCACACGCATGCACACACATGCACACACATGCACACACATGCACACACACATACACATACATGCACACACACATGCACACACATGCACACACATGCACACACATGCACACACATGGACACACAAGCACACACATGCACACACACATACACACACATGCACACACACATACACACACTTGCATACACATGCACACGCACACATACACACACATGCACACACATGCACACACATGCACACACATGCACACACATGCACACACATGCACACACATGCACACACATGCACACACATGCACACACAACGACACACATGCACACACACATGCACACACATGCTCACACATGCACACACATGCACACACATGCACACACATGCACACACATGTACACACATGCACACACATGCACACACACATGCACACACACACCATGCACACACATGCACACACATGCACACACACATACACGCACATGCGCACACATGCACACTCATGTACACTCATGCATACACATGCACACACATGCACATACATGCACACACATGCACACACATGCACACACATGCACACACATGCACACACACACATACACACACATGCACACACATGCACACACACACATGCACGCACATGCACACGCACATGCACACACACATGCACACACACATGCACACACATATGCACACATACATGCACACACTTGCACACACATGCACACACATGCACACACATGCACACACATGCACACACACATGCACACACATGCACACACATGTACACACATGCACACACAAATGCACACACACATGCACAAACACATAACAGACATGCACACATACACACACACATGCACACACATACACACACATGCACACACATGCACACACACATACACGCACATGCACACACATGCACACACATGCACACACATGCACACACATGTGCACATATGCACACACATGTACACACACATACACACATGCACACACATGCACACACAAACACACACACATGCACACATGTGCACACATGCACGCACATGCACACACATGCACACACATGCACACGCATGCACACACACGCACACACACATACACATGCATACACACATGCACACACACATGCACACACACATGCACACACACATGCACACACACATGCACACACACATGCACACACACATGCACACACACATGCACACCCACACACATGCACACACATGCACACACACATGCACACACATGCAGACACATGAACACACATGCACACACATGCAAACACATGCACACACATGCACACACATGCACACACATGCACACACATGCACACGCACATGCACATACACATACACACACATGCACACACATGCACACACACATGCACACACATGCACACACATGCACACACATGCACACACACATGCACACACACATGCACACACATGCACACACATGCACTCATATGCACACACATGCACACACATGCACGCACATGCACACACATGCACACACATGCACACACATGCACGCACACATGCACACACTTGCACACGCATGCACACACATGCACACACATGCACACACATGCACACACATGCACACACGTGCTCACACATGCTCACACATGCAAACACATGCACACGCATGCACACACATGCACACACATGCACACACATGCACACACATGCACACACACATACACATACATGCACACACACATGCACACACATGCACACACATGCACACACATGCACACACATGGACACACAAGCACACACATGCACACACACATACACACACATGCACACACACATACACACACTTGCATACACATGCACACGCACACATGCACACACATGCACACACATGCACACACATGCACACACATGCACACACATGCACACACAACGACACACATGCACACACACATGCACACACATGCTCACACATGCACACACATGCACACACATGCACACACATGCACACACATGTACACACATGCACACACATGCACACACACATGCACACACACACCATGCACACACATGCACACACATGCACACACACATACACGCACATGCGCACACATGCACACTCATGTACACTCATGCATACACGTGCACACACATGCACATACATGCACACACATGCACACACATGCACACACATGCACACACATGCACGCACACACATACACACACATGCACACACATGCACACACACACATGCACACACATGCACACACATGCACACATATGCACACACGTGCACACACATGCACGCACATGCACACACATGCACACACATGCACACACATGCACACACATGCACACACATGCACACACACTTGCACACACATGCACAAACATATGCACACACATGCACACACATATGCACACACATGCACACACATGCACACACATGCACACACACATGCACACACACATGCACACACATCCACACACATGCACACACATGCACACTCATGTACACTCATGCATACACATGCACACACATGCACATACATGCACACACATGCACGTACACATGCACACGCATGCACACACATGCACACACATGCACACACGTGCTCACACATGCACACACATGCACACGCATGCACACACATGCACACACATGCGCACACGTGCTCACACATGCACACACATGCACACACACATACACATACAAGCACACACACATACACACACATGCATACACATGCACGCACACACACACATACACACACATGCACACACTTGCACACACATGCACACACATGCACACACAACGACACACATGCACAAACACATGCACAACATGCACAAACATGCACACACATGCACACACATGGACACACAAGCACACACATGCACACACACATACACACACATGCACACACACATACACACACTTGCATACACATGCACACACACACATACACACACATGCACACACATGCACACACATGCACACACATGCACACACATGCACACATGCACACACATGGACACACAAGCACACACATGCACACACATGCACACACACACCATGCACACACATGCACACACGTGCACACACATGCACACACACATACACACACATGCACACGCATGCACACACATGCACACACATGCACACACGTGCTTACACATGCTCACACATGCACACACATGCACACGCATGCACACACATGCACACACATGCACACACATGCACACACATGGACACACAAGCACACACATGCACACACACACATACACACACATGCACACAAACATACACACACTTGCATACACATGCACACACACACACATACACACACATGCACACACATGCACACACATGCACACACATGCACACACATGCACACACATGCACACACATGCACACACACACACATGCACACACATGCTCACACATGCACACACATGCACACACATGCACACACATGCACACACATGCACACACATGCACACACACACCATGCACACACATGCACACACGTGCACACACATGCACACACACGTACACACACATGCACACACATGCACACACACATGTACACACATGCACACACATGCACATACACATGCACACACACATGCACACAAATGCACACACATGCACACATATGCACACACATGCACACACATGCAGGCACATGCACACACATGCACACACATGCACACACATGCACACACATGCACACACATGCACACACACATGCACACACACATGCACACACATGCACACACACATGCACACACATGCACACACATGCACACACATGCACGCACACATACACACACTTGCATACACATGCACACACACACATGCACACACATGCACACACATGCACACACATGCAAACGCATGCACACACACGCACACACACATACACACACATGCATACACACATGCACACACACATGCACACACACATGCAAACACACATGCACACACACATGCACACACACATGCACACACATGCACACACATGCACACTCATGAACACTCATGCACACTCATGCACACATGCACACACATTGCACACACATGCACACGCATGCACACACATGCACACACATGCATACACATGCACACGCATGCATGCACACACATGCACACACATGCACACACACACACACATGCACACACGTGCACACACATGCACACTCATGCACACTTATGC
Source organism: Harpalus rubripes (assembly GCA_963082715.1). Lineage (NCBI taxonomy): Eukaryota > Metazoa > Arthropoda > Insecta > Coleoptera > Carabidae > Harpalus > Harpalus rubripes. Next base: position 12,749,348 of record OY720459.1, on the reverse strand, counting down.
ACACACATACACATACATGCACACACACATACACACATGCATAAACATGCACACACACATACACACACATGCACACACATGCACACACATGCACACACAACGACACACATGCACAAACACATGCACACACATGCACACACATGCACACACATGCACACACATGGACACACAAGCACACACATGCACACACAACGACACACATGCACACACACATGCACACACATGCTCACACATGCACACTCATGCACACACATGCACACTCATGCACACACATGCACACACATGCACACACATGGACACACAAGCACACACATGCACACACACATGCACACACATGCACACACACACTATGCACACACATACACACACGTTCACACACATGCACACACACATACACACACATGCACACACATGCAAACACACATGCACACACATGCACACACATGCACACACATACACACACATGCACACACATGCACACACATTCACACACATGCACACGCACATGCACACACACATGCACACACACACATGCACACACATGCACACACACACACACACCATGCACACACATGCACACACGTGCACACACATGCACACACACATACACACACATGCACACACATGCACACACATGCACACACACATGCACATACACATGCACACACATATGCACACATACATGCACACACATGCACACACATGCACACACATGCACACACATGCACACACACATGCACACACATGCACACACATGTACACACATGCACACACAAATGCACACACACATGCACAAACACATGAACAGACATGCACACATACACACACACATGCACACACATGCACACACATGCACACACACATACACGCACATGCACACACATGCACACACATGCACACACATGCACACACATGCACACACATGTGCACATATGCACACACATGTACACACACATACACACATGCACACACATGCACACACAAACACACACACATGCACACATGTGCACACATGCACGCACATGCACACACATGCACACACATGCACACGCATGCTCACACACGCACACACACATACACACACATGCATACACACATGCACACACACATGCACACACACATGCACACACACATGCACACACACATGCACACCCACACACATGCACACACATGCACACACACATGCACACACATGCACACACATGCACACACATGCACACACATGCAAACACATGCACACACATGCACACACATGCACACACATGCACACACATGCACACACATGCACACACATGCACACACATGCACACACATGCACACAC
>OY720459.1:12738026-12743026 GCA_963082715.1 Harpalus rubripes | reverse complement strand
ACACACATGCACACACATGCAATCACATGCACACACATGCACACACATGCACACACACGCACACACATGCACACACATTCACACACATGCACACGCACATGCACACACACATGCACACACACATGCACACGCACATGCACACACATGCACACACACACACACCATGCACACACATGCACGCACGTGCACACACATGCACACACACATACACACACATGCACACACATGCACACACACATGCACACACATGCACACACACATGCACACACATGAACACACAGGCACACACATGCACGCACATGCACACGCACATGCACACACACATGCACACACACATGCACACACATATGCACACATACATGCACACACATGCACACACATGCACACACATGTGTTATTTAGGCCGTAGAAATAATAAGTAGTTCTTATATTCAAATGTATTTATTACATATAAATTTGAGCACCATTACAGAACAATTACAAAGTCAACTGTCAACGACTCTTCTGCTTGTACAGTCTGTTGCAGAAGTACATAGACAAAACGAACATTAATAGTTACTAATATCGATAGGTGTCACTAGTAATATAACAATTGCTCATTTATAACACTCCTCCTCAATTGTTATATTTTTACATACAATTATTCAAATTTTAGATATATAGAGTTACAAAATTGTTCTAGTTTTTTACCACTTACACATTTAGTCATGACGTCAGCAATTTGATCATTGGACTTAATATAAACCAAAACTAACTGTTTATCTTTTACTAACATTTTAATAAAATTATACTTAATGTCCACATGTTTTAAACGTTTATGATCACATTTCTCCGTTAATTTAATACACGATTGATTGTCTTCAAAGCATTTGATCTGGATATTTTGTTCACCAAGCTCTTGAAGTAAACCTTGTATCCATAGGCCTTCTGTAGCTGCTGTTGCCAAGGCAATATATTCGGCCTCTGTTGAACTTAAGGCCACAGTTGGTTGTTTTCTTGTATGCCATGAAACAGTACAACCATAAATCTTGTAAATGTAACCGGTGGTAGATTTGCGATCTATTATGTCGTTTCCCCAACTAGCATCAACGTAGCATAGTAATCGATCATCAGTCTTCACTTTAGTCTTTTCAAAAGTTAAACAATAATTAATTGTTCCTTTTATATATCTGAGGATTCTTTTAAGTCCTACCCATAGAGTTTGTGTAATTGGTTTGTCTTGGTAGCGACTATGGAAATTTACGGTGGCACTTAAGTCAGGTCTGGTTCCCATTACCGCGTACATTAAACATCCAACGAGTTCACGATATGGAACTTGAATGTTCTCTTCTTCATTTGGGTTTATTTGAATTTCTAAATTATCACATGGAGTTCTCACAGATTTACAGTCGGTCATATTGAATCTCTCCAATACTCTGAGTAAATACGCTGTCTGACTTAGCTTGATTTGATTTTGTGTTCTTTCAATATTAATACCTAAGAAATATGTTAGGTTTCCCAGATCCTTCATTTGGAATTCTGTACATAATTTATTTTTGATTAATTCTAATTGTTCAGGACTGTTTGTTGCAATTATCAAGTCGTCTACATATAGTAAAATGTAGATCTTGTAATGTTTCTCTATTTTTAAGTATAAGCAAGGATCATATTGAGAAGGTTGAAAATGATTTTTCTTCATAAATCCATCGAATCGGGTGTTCCAGTAACATGGTGACTGTTTTAAGCCATATATCGTTTTATTTAGTTTACAAACTACCTCTTTGTTGTCAGTATAACCAGTAGGAGGTCTCATATAAATTTCATCAGTTTCTGTCAATTCGCCATGTAAAAAGGCTGATTTCACATCCATTTGTTCAGCGATTAAATTGTCCTTCAGGATTAATGTTAATAATATTCTAAATGTTGAAAGACGTGCCACTGGAGCGTACGTCTCTGATAGGTTAAAATCTTTCTTCTGCATGAAGCCTTTTGCAACAACTCTTGCTTTGTATTGCAAAATATTTCCATCTTTGTCTCTCTTAATTTTAAAAACCCATTTCGAATCTATTATTCTTTTATTTTCAGGCTTCTTTATTAAGGTCCAGGTTTTGTTTTCTTCTAGTGAGTGTATTTCTTCTTTAATGGCATGTAACCACTCTTCTGAGTCTTCGCTTTCTGTTGCTTCTTCAAATGTCTTCGGTACATCTTCAAGAGCTTCCATACTTAAGGCCATATGAGCTGATTCATAGCTATCTTCCAAATCTAAGTTGTAATCATTTAAGTATGTTGGCTTTCTTCTTGTTCTATTACTCCTCCTTAATCCGATTTCCTCATTATTGAAGACTTCTTCTGCTGGACTATCTTCCAAATTCTTTGTTGAGTTTTCTTCTGGTGTGATGTTTTCTTCTACAATATCTTCATTATAAACTGTTACCTTTTTATTTTTATAGTTTCCAAAGTTTTTATTTTCATCAAATATTACACTGTCACTGATTACAATTTTCTGTTTCTCATTGTTCCATAATCTATACCCATTGTCATTATAGCCAACCATAAAAAGGAATTCACTATTAGTATCCAATTTGTTTCGTAATTCTTTGGGTTTGAATGTATACGCAAGTGACCCAAAAATTTTAATTTTGTCAATATTAACTTTCTTTTGATAAAACATCTCGGCGGGTATTCTATTATTTTCTAGTGCTGTTGTTGGACTTCTGTTAATTAGATACGTAGCACATAATGCTGCTTCTCCCCATAAGTTTTTAGGTAATTCCGAATCAAGGAGTAGAGCTTTTATTTTTTCAATCAAGGTTCTGTTCGCTCTTTCCGCGACTCCATTCAGTTCTGGTGTATATTTAATAGTATTTTGTATTTTTATACCTTTGGCCTCACAATAGTCTTTGAATTCTCGTGACGAATATTCACCCCCATTATCGCAGCGTAAAACTTTTATTTTTCTTTCAAAATGATTTGAAACCCATGTTTCGTATTTCTTGAAACATTCGTAAACTTCGCTTTTATTTTTAATTAAATAAATTACGATCATGTGAGTGAAGTCATCAATGAATGTAAGTATATACCTTTTATTATCGTAGGTTTCCGGGCTAATTGGTCCGCAGACATCTGTATGAACAAGCTGCAATGGTTTATTGCTTCTTTGTTTTATCTTCTTGGTATGCGGAGTCTTCGTTTGCTTGCTCTGTACACATATTTCACAAATATTGTTCATTTCTTCTGATATTTGTTTGGCTTCTAGTTTTATCAAATTTCGGGTGGTCATTTTCTTTAAATTTGATAACCCAATATGTCCCATTCTTCTGTGCCATAACTCTGTTTGATCGGTTTTACTGTTTGTAAAATTTATTTGATTTGGTACTACTTCAAAAACGACTTTATACAAATTTTGCGACTTATGAGCAGTTGCAATAATTTTACCGTTTTTTAATATTAAAGCTTTATTTTCATCAAATTTTATGTGCAAACCTGCTTTAGTCAATTTTTGCACGGATAATAAATTATGACGTAGATCTGCAACATATAAAACGTTTTTGATTTCACCACAACCTTCATTTAAGAATATATCAATATTTCCAACAGCTGTTGCAACACATGACTGATTTGCTTTGGCGACACAAATATTTATAGGGTTCTTAAGCTCAACTTGCTTCTTAAAATACTTCTTGGTGTTAACTAAGTGATCCGTTGCACCTGAATCAAGAAACCAGGACAGAGTGTTTTTGTTTTCCACGGAATCATTAAATTCTGATGATGAAATGAATGCAATTTTGTTTTCTTCAGTATCTTCTTTTGTTTCATTATAATTTACTTGTTTGTTATAACTGTTTTTGGTACGATTCTTGAAAAGGGGACAGTCTAATTTTTTGTGTCCTTTTCGACCACAATAGTGACAATTGTATTTAAAATATTCTGTACCTTTTCCCATATTCTGATTATTCCTATATTGTCTTTGATCAGATTTCCTATAAGACTTTCCCGAAAACGCAGTTGCCCCAGATTCGTCTTCTGTATTATAATTCATTTTGTGTTTAACTTCTTGATCCATTAACTTAGTTTTTACAAATTCTACTGTTAATTTTTCTTGTTCCATCGTTTCTAGCGCTGTGACAATATTATCATACGATTTCGGCAATGTCAATAACAAGTGACACACAAGATCCGTTTCTTCTAGCTTTGTGCCTGTTCCTTTTAGTTCACGGATAATTTCGTCAAATGTGGCAAAATGTTTTTCTAATAATTCACCTTCTTTTAGCTTCAGGGACAACAATTTTCTTCGTAAATACAGTTGACTTGTAACACTTTTTCTTTCGAACTGTTTTTCAAGCGCTTTCCACATTTCATAGGCTGTTCCTTTATCTTTAACAATTTCCAAGTGTGAGTCTGCTATACAGCTGATTATTATTGCTTTACACTTTTTATCCTTCTTATTAAATTCTTCATTTGGTTCCTGAGTACTACTTTCTATGCATATTTTCACATCTTGCTGATCCAGTAATGACATAACTCTAAATTTCCAATTGTTAAAGTTCTTTCCTTCAAACTGCGTAATCCCAAATTTTTCGCTTGCTGCAGCCATTTTGATTTTTGGTTATCCTCTGGCTTTCAGATAGTTTCCTCTAAAAATATATTTTTACAAAGCTATACTGTTCAGATTTCTTAGCTCTGGGCCCATAACCTGTTATTTAGGCCGTAGAAATAATAAGTAGTTCTTATATTCAAATGTATTTATTACATATAAATTTGAGCACCATTACAGAACAATTACAAAGTCAACTGTCAACGACTCTTCTGCTTGTACAGTCTGTTGCAGAAGTACATAGACAAAACGAACATTAATAGTTACTAATATCGATAGGTGTCACTAGTAATATAACAATTGCTCATTTATAACAACATGCACACACATGCACACACACATGCACACACATGCACACACATGTACACACATGCACACACACATGCACACACACATGCACAAACACATGCACACACATGCACACATT
>OY720459.1:12705526-12730526 GCA_963082715.1 Harpalus rubripes | reverse complement strand
CACATGCACACACATGCACACACATGCACACGCACATGCACACACATGCACACACATGCACACACATGCACACACACATACACACACATGCACACACATGAACACACATGCACACACATGCACACACATGCACACACACATGCACACACATGCACACACACATGCACACACATGCACACACATGCACACACATGCAAACACACATGCACACACATGCACACACATGCACACACACATGCACACACATGCACACACATGCACACGCACATGCACACACACATGCACACACATGCACTCACATGCACACACATGCACACACACATGCACTCACACATGCACACACATGCACACACATGCACACATATGCACACACATCTACACACATGCACACACACACACATGCACACACACATACACACACACACATGCACACACATGCACACTTGCAAACACACATGCACACACATGCACACACATACACACACATGCACACACATGCACACATACACACACATGCACACACATGCACACACATGCACACACACATGCACATACATGCACACATATGCACACACATGCACACACATGCACACACATGCACACACATGCACACACATGCACACACATGCATACACACACATGCACACACATGCACACACACATGCACACACATGCACACACATGCAAACACACATGCACACACATGCACACACATGCACACACACATGCACACACATGCACACACAAGCACACACATGCACACACATGCACAAACACATGCACACACACATGCACACACATGCACACACATGCACACACACATGCAAACACACATGCACTCACACATGCACACACACATGCACACATATGCACACATATGCACACACATGCACACACATGCACACACATGCACACACACATGCACACACATGCACACACACATGCAAACTCACATGCTTACACACACATGCTTACACACACATGCACACACATGCATACACACATGCACACGCATGCACACACACATGCACACACATGCACACACACATTTATTTATTTATTTATTTGTTAATCACTCAACAGGAACAGATGTTCCCAATTACAGAGGATTATTGACAAAAATAAACAAAAATACAGTGTAGTTACAAGAAAACTTTGAAATAATGAAGTGACAATATTATAAATAGAAATAACTCAATTTAATTGCTAAAGATCAGACAAGAAATAGTTCATAATTTGTTTTCCAAATTTGGACTGAGTATCATAGAAAATGTCAAGATTGTTAATGTATATGGACACAGTGTTGAATGTAGCACACAACTGTCTAATTGGAGATCGAAGTTCATAGTTTGTTCTAGGGGTGCTGTATATGAAGGTTAATTTACGCCGAGAACCTAAGCGAGGTACTCCAAAATTTAGGCAAGCTAGCGAATGAGCATCATCAATTAGATTATTAACAAGTTTATACAGATATAAACATGATTGGATTTTTCTACGGCAGTCCAAAGAAATAACATTGAACTCAATTAGACAGTTGGAGTAATTACAAATCGTATCAATGCGACGATGGTGGAATTTAGCACAACAATACCTTATAAATTTTTTCTGTATACTCTCCAGAGCTTGTACATGTTTAATATATACAGGATTCCAAATTTGTAATCCATATTCCAGTTTACTACGCACAAATGAATAATACAAAGATTTGAGAGTCTGTAAATTATAAAACGCTTGTGTATTACGAATTATGAAGCCAAGATTTCGGTAAGAAGCTTTTCGAATATCATTAAAATGGGGTATAAAGCTAAGTTTAGGATCGAACAGAATTCCTAAATCTTTGAATAAAGTTACTCGCTCCAAAATTGTGTTATTCATTTGATAGTTAAACGGTATAGTTGTTTGCTTTAAAGAGTAGGTCATAATTTTACATTTGCTAAAATTAAATAAAAGCTTTGAGGCTAAAGACCAATCAAGAACATTATTAATGTCAGTTTGTAATAAAGCACAATCATTAGCATTGTTAACAATTCTGAAAAGTTTCAGGTCATCTGCATATAAAAGAACGTTAGAATGTTGAATAATATTAGTGATGCTATTGATGAAAAGAAGAAATAGTAATGGCCCTAAATTAGACCCTTGCGGGACACCAGAGGTTGCGTAATAACATTTAGAAGTTATACCATCAACACGAACACAAAGCTCGCGATTGCTGAGATATGACGACATGAATTGTAGCAAGTCATCAGAGAATCCAAAATCAAAATGGAGCCTACTTAGTAATATAGAGTGGTCGACTTTGTCAAAGGCTTTCGCAAAGTCAGTATAAATAACGTCTACCTGAATGTTGTTATGTAGTGAATTAAGTGCTGTATCCGTGAAGTTCATTAGGTTAGAAGTAGTAGAGCGACCAGAAAAGAAACCATGTTGGCAAACGGATATTTTGTTTCGCACGGAACTAAAAATATATTTATATATTATCTTTTCAAAAACTTTAGCCAAGTTGGAGAGAATAGAGATAGGGCGATAATTGATAATATTAGATTTATCGCCAGATTTAAAAATAGGTCGAATATAGGAAATTTTCAAAGCAGAAGGAAAGATATTTTTTGATAGGGATAGGTTAAAAAGAATATAAAGAGGCTCAACAAGGATATCACGACAGCCTTTGATGACATAAGATGGTAAATTGTCAGGTCCGGGATTAGGAGAAGATTTTATTGCATTAATTGCTGAAATTATATCTGTTCTAGTAATATGATTAATTTTTAAATTATTAGATTTATTTATACTTGAATGAAGACCAGTGGGTGAAGGTGACGAGTTTATCGGCTGGAAAACAGTGGAGAAATAATCTGCAAACGCGTCTGCAACGTCTGCAGTATTGTTGAGTGTATTATTATTGAAATGCATAGTGGAAGGCAGGTTAAGATTTCGCTTTTTTGAATTAATATGGGACCATAATTTCTAAGGATCTTTCGCGATATTTTTTTCAATATTCTTCATATAGTTTCTGTGTGCAACATTGATTTCCTTCTTTAATAAGGCTCTAAGGCGTTTGAACTCATCACCATATTTCGTCATATTGGTTTGTTTATACAATAAGCGAAATTGATTTTTTTTCTTAACGTTTTCTATAATAGATTTATTGAACCAGGGTGGATACATCGATTTACGTTTTTTGGTGACTGGAACACAATTACAAATAATTTGGGAAATGACCTGATAAAATTCTTCAAATGCAGTGTTGACATTATCAAAATAATTAAGAAAGTCCCAGTTAATCTGAGATAGTTGCTCGTATAGTAAAAGAAAGTTGGCACGACGGAAGTTAAAAGAAACTGATTCATTGGAAAAAAAGACCGCTATGACGTAGATGCGAGCTTGAAGAAGGTTCAGGAAAGAAGGAAATTTCGAGAGTAGGGTGATACTTATCTTCATTGACTAAAGGTGAAGAGCAGCGCGCGACAGTACAGCATTTATTAGATACAACAACATCAAGTAGTCTGTTATCACAGTTAGTAATATTATTATATTGCCTAGCATTAAAAAAGTTACAAAAAAGATCAAATCTAGTAACGATATTATTCGTATGTCCAGTGTTGTGGCAATCCGATAGTTTGCTAATATTCATGTCTCCTAGGAAAATAAAATTATTATTTAAGAGAAGAGGATTTGATTCAAGACATTCATAAATGAGTTCGTGTTGATTTATAGAAATTGGTGGCGGACAGTAAATTACAATAACATATAAATTCTCAGTATGAGACAATTGTATTCTGACACATAGCAAATCACAATTGGATTGTGCATTTAAGTTTAAGTTAATTTGAGTAGAACGATATTTATTTTTGACGGCACAAATGACGCCGCCTCCACGTGACTTATTCCTGATTAAAGGGTCTCTGTCTTTGCGATATACAGTATAGTGTTCAGCAAATAACTCATTATTATATACAGAATCCTGGAGCCAAGTTTCAGATATTGAAACAATATCAAATTCAGGAGACGAGGAACAATTATTTAAAAAATGTTCAAGTTTGGTATTTAAACCTCTAGCGTTTTGATAGTAGATCAACATGCTCATCAAATTTGGAAAAAAAAATTATAAATGCACACACATGCACACACATGCACACACGTGCACACACACATGCACACACATGCAAACACATGCAAACACACATGCACACATACACGCACACACACATGCACACATATGCACACACACATGTACACACCTGCACACAAACATGCACACACATGCACAAACATTCACACACATGCAGACACACATGCACACACGCATGCACACACACATGCACACATATGCACACACATGCACACACATGCACACACATACACATGCACACACATGCACACACACATGCACACACACATGCACACACATGCACACACATGCACACACACATGCACACACATGCACACATATGCACACAGATGCACACACATGCACACACACATGCACACACATGCACACACATGCACACAAATGCACACACATGCACACACATGCACACTCACATGCAAACACACATGCACACATACACGCACACACACATGCACACATATGCACACACACATGTACACACCTGCACACAAACATGCACACACATGCACAAACATTCACACACATGCAGACACACATGCACACACGCATGCACACACACATGCACACATATGCACACACATGCACACACATGCACACACATACACATGCACACACATGCACACACACATGCACACACACATGCACACACATGCACACACACATGCACACACATGCACACATATGCACACAGATGCACACACATGCACACACACATGCACACACATGCACACACATGCACACAAATGCACACACATGCACACACATGCACACTCACATGCAAACACACATGCACACAAACATGCACACACATGCACACACATACACGCACACATGCACACACACATGCACACACATGCACACACATGCACACACGTGCACACACATGCACACACACACATGCACACACACGTGCACACACATGCACACACACACATGCACACACATGCACACACATGCACACACACATGCACACACACGTGCACACACACACATGCACACACATGCACACTCGTGCGCACACACTTGCACACACATGCACACATATGCACACACATGCACACTCATGCACACACATGCACACACACATGCACACACATGCACAAACGTGCACACACGTGCACACACATGCACACATATGCACACACACATGTACACACACATGCACACAAATGCACACACACATGTACACACACATGCACACACATGCACACACATGCACACACATGCACACACATGCAGACACACATGCACACACACATGCACACACACACGCACACACACATGCACACATATGCACACACACATGCACACACATGCACACACACATGCACACACATGCACACACATGCACACACATGCACACACACATGCACACACATGCACACACATGCACACACATGCACGCACATGCACACACATGCACACACATGCACAAACATGCACACACATACACATACATGCACACATACACACACATGCACACACATGCACACACATGCACACACACATGCACACACACATGCACATACATGCACACACATGCACACACATGCACACACATGCACACACATGCACACACATGCACACACATGCACACGCACATGCACACACATGCACACACATGCACACACATGCACACACATGCACACACACATACACACACATGAACACACATGAACACACATGCACACACATGCACACACATGCACACACACACATGCACACACATGCACACACACATGCACACACATGCACACACATGCACACACATGCAAACACACATGCACACACATGCACACACATGCACACACATGCACACGCACATGCACACACACATGCACACACATGCACTCACATGCACACACATGCACACACATGCACTCACACATGCACACACATGCACACACATGCACACATATGCACACACATCTTCACACATGCACACACACACATGCACACACACACACATGCACACACATGCACACATATGCACACACATGCACACTCATGCACACACATGCACACACATGCACACACACATGCACAAACGTACACACACGTGCACACACATGCACACACATGCACACACATGCACACGCACATGCACACACATGCACACACATGCACAGACATGCACACACATGCACACACATGCACACACACAAACACACACATGAACACACATGAACACACATGCACACACATGCACACACATGCACACACACACATGCACACACATGCACACACACATGCACACACATGCACACACATGCACACACATGCAAACACACATGCACACACATGCACACACATGCACACACATGCACACGCACATGCACACACACATGCACACACATGCACTCACATGCACACACATGCACACACATGCACTCACACATGCACACACATGCACACACATGCACACATATGCACATACATCTACACACATGCACACACACACATGCACACACACACATGCACACACATGCACACATATGCACACACATGCACACTCATGCACACACATGCACACACATGCACACACACATGCACACAAATGCACAAACGTACACACACGTGCACACACATGCACACATATGCACACACACATGCACACACACATGCACACACATGCACACACATGCACACACATGCACACACATGCACACACACATGCACACACACATGCACAAACACATGCACACACACATGCACACACACATGCACACACATGCACATACATGCACACACATAAACACACATGCACACACATGCACACACACATGCAAACACACATGCACACACACATGCACACACATGCACACACATGCACACACACATGTACACACACATGCTTACTCACACATGCACACACATGCACACACACATGCACACACATGCACACACACATGCACACGCATGCAAACACACATGCACACACATGCAAACACACATGCACACACACACGCACACACACATGCACACACACGTGTACAAACACATGCACAAACACATGCACACACACATGCACACATATGCACACACATGCACACACACATGCACACACATGCACACACACATGCACACACACATGCACACACATGCACACACACATGCACACACATGCACACACATGCACACACACATGCACACACATGCACGCACACATGCACACACACATGCACACACATGCACACACGTGCACACACATGCACACACACATGCACACACATGCAAACACACATGCACACACACGCACACACACATGCACACATATGCACACACACATGCACACACACATGCACACACATGCACACACATGCACACACATGCAGACACACATGGACACACACGTGCACACACACATGCACACATATGCACACACATGCACACACACATGCACACACATGCACACATATGCACACAGATGCACACACATGCACACACACATGCACACACATGCACACACATGCACACACATGCACACTCACATGCAAACACACATGCAGATAAACATGCACACACATGCACACGCACATGCACACACACATGCACACACATGCACACACATGCACACACATGCACACACATGCACACACATACACGCACACATGCACACACACATGCACACACATGCACACACATGCACACACGTGCACACACATGCACACACACATGCACACACACGTGCACACACATGCACACACACATGCACACACATGCACACACATGCACACACGTGCACACACACTTGCACACACATGCACACATATGCACACACATGAACACTCATGCACACACATGCACACACATGCACACAAACATGCACACACATGCACACGCACATGCACGCACACATGCACACACATGCACGCACACATGCACACACACATGCACACACATGCACAAACCTGCACACACGTGCACACACATGCACACACACGTGCACACACATGCACACATATGCACACACACATGCACACACACATGCACACACATGCACACACATGCACACACACATGCACACACACATGCACACACATGCACACACATGCACACACACACATGCACACACACATGCACACACATGCACACACACATGCACACACATGCAGATGCACACACATGCACACACATGCACACACACATGCACACAATTGCACACACATGCACACACACATGCACACACATGCACACACACATGCACACACACATGCACACACATGCAAACACACATGCACACACGTGTACAAACACATGCACAAACACATGCACACACACATGCACACATATGCACACACATGCACACACATGCACACACATGCACACACATGCACACACACATGCACACACACATTCACACACATGCACACACATACACACATGCACACACATGCACACACATGCACACACACATGCACACACAAGCACGCACACATGCACACACATATGCACACACGTGCACACACATGCACACACACATGCACACACATGCAAACACACATGCACACACACGCACACACACACGCACACATATGCACACACACATGTACACACACATGCACACACATGCACACACATGCAGACACACATGGACACACACATGCACACACACATGCACACATATGCACACACATGCACACACACATGCACACACATGCACACATATGCACACACATGCACACACATGCACACACACATGCACACACATGCACACACATGCACACACATGCACACACATGCACACACATGCACACACACATGCACACTCACATGCAAACACACATGCACACACATGCACACACATGCACACACATGCACACACACATGCACACTCACATGCAAACACACATGCACACACACATGCACATACATGCACACACATGCACACACATGTACACACATGCACACACATGCACACACATGCACACACATGCATACACACACATGCACACACATGCACACACACATGCACACACATGCACACACATGCAAACACACATGCACACACATGCACACACATGCACACACATGCACACACATGCACACACACATGCACACACATGCACACACATGCACACACACATGCAAACACACATGCACTCACACATGCACACACACATGCACACATATGCACACACATGCACACACATGCACACACATGCACACACACATGCACACACATGCACACACACATGCAAACTCACATGCTTACACACACATGCTTACACACACATGCACACACATGCATACACACATGCACACGCATGCACACACACATGCACACACACATTTATTTATTTATTTATTTGTTAATCACTCAACAGGAACAGATGTTCCCAATTACAGAGGATTATTGACAAAAATAAACAAAAATACAGTGTAGTTACAAGAAAACTTTGAAATAATGAAGTGACAATATTATAAATAGAAATAACTCAATTTAATTGCTAAAGATCAGACAAGAAATAGTTCATAATTTGTTTTCCAAATTTGGACTGAGTATCATAGAAAATGTCAAGATTGTTAATGTATATGGACACAGTGTTGAATGTAGCACACAACTGTCTAATTGGAGATCGAAGTTCATAGTTTGTTCTAGGGGTGCTGTATATGAAGGTTAATTTACGCCGAGAACCTAAGCGAGGTACTCCAAAATTTAGGCAAGCTAGCGAATGAGCATCATCAATTAGATTATTAACAAGTTTATACAGATATAAACATGATTGGATTTTTCTACGGCAGTCCAAAGAAATAACATTGAACTCAATTAGACAGTTGGAGTAATTACAAATCGTATCAATGCGACGATGGTGGAATTTAGCACAACAATACCTTATAAATTTTTTCTGTATACTCTCCAGAGCTTGTACATGTTTAATATATACAGGATTCCAAATTTGTAATCCATATTCCAGTTTACTACGCACAAATGAATAATACAAAGATTTGAGAGTCTGTAAATTATAAAACGCTTGTGTATTACGAATTATGAAGCCAAGATTTCGGTAAGAAGCTTTTCGAATATCATTAAAATGGGGTATAAAGCTAAGTTTAGGATCGAACAGAATTCCTAAATCTTTGAATAAAGTTACTCGCTCCAAAATTGTGTTATTCATTTGATAGTTAAACGGTATAGTTGTTTGCTTTAAAGAGTAGGTCATAATTTTACATTTGCTAAAATTAAATAAAAGCTTTGAGGCTAAAGACCAATCAAGAACATTATTAATGTCAGTTTGTAATAAAGCACAATCATTAGCATTGTTAACAATTCTGAAAAGTTTCAGGTCATCTGCATATAAAAGAACGTTAGAATGTTGAATAATATTAGTGATGCTATTGATGAAAAGAAGAAATAGTAATGGCCCTAAATTAGACCCTTGCGGGACACCAGAGGTTGCGTAATAACATTTAGAAGTTATACCATCAACACGAACACAAAGCTCGCGATTGCTGAGATATGACGACATGAATTGTAGCAAGTCATCAGAGAATCCAAAATCAAAATGGAGCCTACTTAGTAATATAGAGTGGTCGACTTTGTCAAAGGCTTTCGCAAAGTCAGTATAAATAACGTCTACCTGAATGTTGTTATGTAGTGAATTAAGTGCTGTATCCGTGAAGTTCATTAGGTTAGAAGTAGTAGAGCGACCAGAAAAGAAACCATGTTGGCAAACGGATATTTTGTTTCGCACGGAACTAAAAATATATTTATATATTATCTTTTCAAAAACTTTAGCCAAGTTGGAGAGAATAGAGATAGGGCGATAATTGATAATATTAGATTTATCGCCAGATTTAAAAATAGGTCGAATATAGGAAATTTTCAAAGCAGAAGGAAAGATATTTTTTGATAGGGATAGGTTAAAAAGAATATAAAGAGGCTCAACAAGGATATCACGACAGCCTTTGATGACATAAGATTGTAAATTGTCAGGTCCGGGATTAGGAGAAGATTTTATTGCATTAATTGCTGAAATTATATCTGTTCTAGTAATATGATTAATTTTTAAATTATTAGAATTATTTATACTTGAATGAAGACCAGTGGGTGAAGGTGACGAGTTTATCGGCTGGAAAACAGTGGAGAAATAATCTGCAAACGCGTCTGCAACGTCTGCAGTATTGTTGAGTGTATTATTATTGAAATGCATAGTGGAAGGCAGGTTAAGATTTCGCTTTTTTGAATTAATATGGGACCATAATTTCTGAGGATCTTTCGCGATATTTTTTTCAATATTCTTCATATAGTTTCTGTGTGCAACATTGATTTCCTTCTTTAATAAGGCTCTAAGGCGTTTGAACTCATCACCATATTTCGTCATATTGGTTTGTTTATACAATAAGCGAAATTGATTTTTTTTCTTAACGTTTTCTATAATAGATTTATTGAACCAGGGTGGATACATCGATTTACGTTTTTTGGTGACTGGAACACAATTACAAATAATTTGGGAAATGACCTGATAAAATTCTTCAAATGCAGTGTTGACATTATCAAAATAATTAAGAAAGTCCCAGTTAATCTGAGATAGTTGCTCGTATAGTAAAAGAAAGTTGGCACGACGGAAGTTAAAAGAAACTGATTCATTGGAAAAAAGACCGCTATGACGTAGATGCGAGCTTGAAGAAGGTTCAGGAAAGAAGGAAATTTCGAGAGTAGGGTGATACTTATCTTCATTGACTAAAGGTGAAGAGCAGCGCGCGACAGTACAGCATTTATTAGATACAACAACATCAAGTAGTCTGTTATCACAGTTAGTAATATTATTATATTGCCTAGCATTAAAAAAGTTACAAAAAAGATCAAATCTAGTAACGATATTATTCGTATGTCCAGTGTTGTGGCAATCCGATAGTTTGCTAATATTCATGTCTCCTAGGAAAATAAAATTATTATTTAAGAGAAGAGGATTTGATTCAAGACATTCATAAATGAGTTCGTGTTGATTTATAGAAATTGGTGGCGGACAGTAAATTACAATAACATATAAATTCTCAGTATGAGACAATTGTATTCTGACACATAGCAAATCACAATTGGATTGTGCATTTAAGTTTAAGTTAATTTGAGTAGAACGATATTTATTTTTGACGGCACAAATGACGCCGCCTCCACGTGACTTATTCCTGATTAAAGGGTCTCTGTCTTTGCGATATACAGTATAGTGTTCAGCAAATAACTCATTATTATATACAGAATCCTGGAGCCAAGTTTCAGATATTGAAACAATATCAAATTCAGGAGACGAGGAACAATTATTTAAAAAATGTTCAAGTTTGGTATTTAAACCTCTAGCGTTTTGATAGTAGATCAACATGCTCATCAAATTTGGAAAAAAAAATTATAAATGCACACACATGCACACACATGCACACACGTGCACACACACATGCACACACATGCACACACATGCAAACACACATGCACACATACACGCACACACACATGCACACATATGCACACACACATGTACACACCTGCACACAAACATGCACACACATGCACAAACATTCACACACATGCAGACACACATGCACACACGCATGCACACACACATGCACACATATGCACACACATGCACACACATGCACACACATACACATGCACACACATGCACACACACATGCACACACACATGCACACACATGCACACACATGCACACACACATGCACACACATGCACACATATGCACACAGATGCACACACATGCACACACACATGCACACACATGCACACACATGCACACAAATGCACACACATGCACACACATGCACACTCACATGCAAACACACATGCACACATACACGCACACACACATGCACACATATGCACACACACATGTACACACCTGCACACAAACATGCACACACATGCACAAACATTCACACACATGCAGACACACATGCACACACGCATGCACACACACATGCACACATATGCACACACATGCACACACATGCACACACATACACATGCACACACATGCACACACACATGCACACACACATGCACACACATGCACACACATGCACACAAATGCACACACATGCACACACATGCACACTCACATGCAAACACACATGCACACAAACATGCACACACATGCACACACATACACGCACACATGCACACACACATGCACACACATGCACACACATGCACACACGTGCACACACATGCACACACACACATGCACACACACGTGCACACACATGCACACACACACATGCACACACATGCACACACATGCACACACACATGCACACACACGTGCACACACATGCACACACAAACATGCACACACATGCACACTCGTGCGCACACACTTGCACACACATGCACACATATGCACACACATGCACACTCATGCACACACATGCACACACACATGCACACACATGCACAAACGTGCACACACGTGCACACACATGCACACATATGCACACACACATGTACACACATGCACACACACATGCACACACATGCACACACATGCACACACACATGCAAACACACATGCACTCACACATGCACACACACATGCACACATATGCACACACATGCACACACATGCACACACATGCACACACACATGCACACACATGCACACACACATGCAAACTCACATGCTTACACACACATGCTTACACACACATGCACACACATGCATACACACATGCACACGCATGCACACACACATGCACACACACATTTATTTATTTATTTATTTGTTAATCACTCAACAGGAACAGATGTTCCCAATTACAGAGGATTATTGACAAAAATAAACAAAAATACAGTGTAGTTACAAGAAAACTTTGAAATAATGAAGTGACAATATTATAAATAGAAATAACTCAATTTAATTGCTAAAGATCAGACAAGAAATAGTTCATAATTTGTTTTCCAAATTTGGACTGAGTATCATAGAAAATGTCAAGATTGTTAATGTATATGGACACAGTGTTGAATGTAGCACACAACTGTCTAATTGGAGATCGAAGTTCATAGTTTGTTCTAGGGGTGCTGTATATGAAGGTTAATTTACGCCGAGAACCTAAGCGAGGTACTCCAAAATTTAGGCAAGCTAGCGAATGAGCATCATCAATTAGATTATTAACAAGTTTATACAGATATAAACATGATTGGATTTTTCTACGGCAGTCCAAAGAAATAACATTGAACTCAATTAGACAGTTGGAGTAATTACAAATCGTATCAATGCGACGATGGTGGAATTTAGCACAACAATACCTTATAAATTTTTTCTGTATACTCTCCAGAGCTTGTACATGTTTAATATATACAGGATTCCAAATTTGTAATCCATATTCCAGTTTACTACGCACAAATGAATAATACAAAGATTTGAGAGTCTGTAAATTATAAAACGCTTGTGTATTACGAATTATGAAGCCAAGATTTCGGTAAGAAGCTTTTCGAATATCATTAAAATGGGGTATAAAGCTAAGTTTAGGATCGAACAGAATTCCTAAATCTTTGAATAAAGTTACTCGCTCCAAAATTGTGTTATTCATTTGATAGTTAAACGGTATAGTTGTTTGCTTTAAAGAGTAGGTCATAATTTTACATTTGCTAAAATTAAATAAAAGCTTTGAGGCTAAAGACCAATCAAGAACATTATTAATGTCAGTTTGTAATAAAGCACAATCATTAGCATTGTTAACAATTCTGAAAAGTTTCAGGTCATCTGCATATAAAAGAACGTTAGAATGTTGAATAATATTAGTGATGCTATTGATGAAAAGAAGAAATAGTAATGGCCCTAAATTAGACCCTTGCGGGACACCAGAGGTTGCGTAATAACATTTAGAAGTTATACCATCAACACGAACACAAAGCTCGCGATTGCTGAGATATGACGACATGAATTGTAGCAAGTCATCAGAGAATCCAAAATCAAAATGGAGCCTACTTAGTAATATAGAGTGGTCGACTTTGTCAAAGGCTTTCGCAAAGTCAGTATAAATAACGTCTACCTGAATGTTGTTATGTAGTGAATTAAGTGCTGTATCCGTGAAGTTCATTAGGTTAGAAGTAGTAGAGCGACCAGAAAAGAAACCATGTTGGCAAACGGATATTTTGTTTCGCACGGAACTAAAAATATATTTATATATTATCTTTTCAAAAACTTTAGCCAAGTTGGAGAGAATAGAGATAGGGCGATAATTGATAATATTAGATTTATCGCCAGATTTAAAAATAGGTCGAATATAGGAAATTTTCAAAGCAGAAGGAAAGATATTTTTTGATAGGGATAGGTTAAAAAGAATATAAAGAGGCTCAACAAGGATATCACGACAGCCTTTGATGACATAAGATGGTAAATTGTCAGGTCCGGGATTAGGAGAAGATTTTATTGCATTAATTGCTGAAATTATATCTGTTCTAGTAATATGATTAATTTTTAAATTATTAGAATTATTTATACTTGAATGAAGACCAGTGGGTGAAGGTGACGAGTTTATCGGCTGGAAAACAGTGGAGAAATAATCTGCAAACGCGTCTGCAACGTCTGCAGTATTGTTGAGTGTATTATTATTGAAATGCATAGTGGAAGGCAGGTTAAGATTTCGCTTTTTTGAATTAATATGGGACCATAATTTCTGAGGATCTTTCGCGATATTTTTTTCAATATTCTTCATATAGTTTCTGTGTGCAACATTGATTTCCTTCTTTAATAAGGCTCTAAGGCGTTTGAACTCATCACCATATTTCGTCATATTGGTTTGTTTATACAATAAGCGAAATTGATTTTTTTTCTTAACGTTTTCTATAATAGATTTATTGAACCAGGGTGGATACATCGATTTACGTTTTTTGGTGACTGGAACACAATTACAAATAATTTGGGAAATGACCTGATAAAATTCTTCAAATGCAGTGTTGACATTATCAAAATAATTAAGAAAGTCCCAGTTAATCTGAGATAGTTGCTCGTATAGTAAAAGAAAGTTGGCACGACGGAAGTTAAAAGAAACTGATTCATTGGAAAAAAGACCGCTATGACGTAGATGCGAGCTTGAAGAAGGTTCAGGAAAGAAGGAAATTTCGAGAGTAGGGTGATACTTATCTTCATTGACTAAAGGTGAAGAGCAGCGCGCGACAGTACAGCATTTATTAGATACAACAACATCAAGTAGTCTGTTATCACAGTTAGTAATATTATTATATTGCCTAGCATTAAAAAAGTTACAAAAAAGATCAAATCTAGTAACGATATTATTCGTATGTCCAGTGTTGTGGCAATCCGATAGTTTGCTAATATTCATGTCTCCTAGGAAAATAAAATTATTATTTAAGAGAAGAGGATTTGATTCAAGACATTCATAAATGAGTTCGTGTTGATTTATAGAAATTGGTGGCGGACAGTAAATTACAATAACATATAAATTCTCAGTATGAGACAATTGTATTCTGACACATAGCAAATCACAATTGGATTGTGCATTTAAGTTTAAGTTAATTTGAGTAGAACGATATTTATTTTTGACGGCACAAATGACGCCGCCTCCACGTGACTTATTCCTGATTAAAGGGTCTCTGTCTTTGCGATATACAGTATAGTGTTCAGCAAATAACTCATTATTATATACAGAATCCTGGAGCCAAGTTTCAGATATTGAAACAATATCAAATTCAGGAGACGAGGAACAATTATTTAAAAAATGTTCAAGTTTGGTATTTAAACCTCTAGCGTTTTGATAGTAGATCAACATGCTCATCAAATTTGGAAAAAAAATTATAAATGCACACACATGCACACACATGCACACACGTGCACACACACATGCACACACATGCACACACATGCAAACACACATGCACACATACACGCACACACACATGCACACATATGCACACACACATGTACACACCTGCACACAAACATGCACACACATGCACAAACATTCACACACATGCAGACACACATGCACACACGCATGCACACACACATGCACACATATGCACACACATGCACACACATGCACACACATACACATGCACACACATGCACACACACATGCACACACACATGCACACACATGCACACACATGCACACACACATGCACACACATGCACACATATGCACACAGATGCACACACATGCACACACACATGCACACACATGCACACACATGCACACAAATGCACACACATGCACACACATGCACACTCACATGCAAACACACATGCACACATACACGCACACACACATGCACACATATGCACACACACATGTACACACCTGCACACAAACATGCACACACATGCACAAACATTCACACACATGCAGACACACATGCACACACGCATGCACACACACATGCACACATATGCACACACATGCACACACATGCACACACATACACATGCACACACATGCACACACACATGCACACACACATGCACACACATGCACACACACATGCACACACATGCACACATATGCACACAGATGCACACACATGCACACACACATGCACACACATGCACACACATGCACACAAATGCACACACATGCACACACATGCACACTCACATGCAAACACACATGCACACAAACATGCACACACATGCACACACATACACGCACACATGCACACACACATGCACACACATGCACACACATGCACACACGTGCACACACATGCACACACACACATGCACACACACGTGCACACACATGCACACACACACATGCACACACATGCACACACATGCACACACACATGCACACACACGTGCACACACATGCACACACACACATGCACACACATGCACACTCGTGCGCACACACTTGCACACACATGCACACACATGCACACACATGCATACACACACATGCACACACATGCACACACACATGCACACACATGCACACACATGCGAACACACATGCACACACATGCACACACATGCACACACATGCACACACATGCACACACACATGCACACACATGCACACACATGCACACACACATGCAAACACACATGCACTCACACATGCACACACACATGCACACATATGCACACACATGCACACACATGCACACACATGCACACACACATGCACACACATGCACACACACATGCAAACTCACATGCTTACACACACATGCTTACACACACATGCACACACATGCATACACACATGCACACGCATGCACACACACATGCACACACACATTTATTTATTTATTTATTTGTTAATCACTCAACAGGAACAGATGTTCCCAATTACAGAGGATTATTGACAAAAATAAACAAAAATACAGTGTAGTTACAAGAAAACTTTGAAATAATGAAGTGACAATATTATAAATAGAAATAACTCAATTTAATTGCTAAAGATCAGACAAGAAATAGTTCATAATTTGTTTTCCAAATTTGGACTGAGTATCATAGAAAATGTCAAGATTGTTAATGTATATGGACACAGTGTTGAATGTAGCACACAACTGTCTAATTGGAGATCGAAGTTCATAGTTTGTTCTAGGGGTGCTGTATATGAAGGTTAATTTACGCCGAGAACCTAAGCGAGGTACTCCAAAATTTAGGCAAGCTAGCGAATGAGCATCATCAATTAGATTATTAACAAGTTTATACAGATATAAACATGATTGGATTTTTCTACGGCAGTCCAAAGAAATAACATTGAACTCAATTAGACAGTTGGAGTAATTACAAATCGTATCAATGCGACGATGGTGGAATTTAGCACAACAATACCTTATAAATTTTTTCTGTATACTCTCCAGAGCTTGTACATGTTTAATATATACAGGATTCCAAATTTGTAATCCATATTCCAGTTTACTACGCACAAATGAATAATACAAAGATTTGAGAGTCTGTAAATTATAAAACGCTTGTGTATTACGAATTATGAAGCCAAGATTTCGGTAAGAAGCTTTTCGAATATCATTAAAATGGGGTATAAAGCTAAGTTTAGGATCGAACAGAATTCCTAAATCTTTGAATAAAGTTACTCGCTCCAAAATTGTGTTATTCATTTGATAGTTAAACGGTATAGTTGTTTGCTTTAAAGAGTAGGTCATAATTTTACATTTGCTAAAATTAAATAAAAGCTTTGAGGCTAAAGACCAATCAAGAACATTATTAATGTCAGTTTGTAATAAAGCACAATCATTAGCATTGTTAACAATTCTGAAAAGTTTCAGGTCATCTGCATATAAAAGAACGTTAGAATGTTGAATAATATTAGTGATGCTATTGATGAAAAGAAGAAATAGTAATGGCCCTAAATTAGACCCTTGCGGGACACCAGAGGTTGCGTAATAACATTTAGAAGTTATACCATCAACACGAACACAAAGCTCGCGATTGCTGAGATATGACGACATGAATTGTAGCAAGTCATCAGAGAATCCAAAATCAAAATGGAGCCTACTTAGTAATATAGAGTGGTCGACTTTGTCAAAGGCTTTCGCAAAGTCAGTATAAATAACGTCTACCTGAATGTTGTTATGTAGTGAATTAAGTGCTGTATCCGTGAAGTTCATTAGGTTAGAAGTAGTAGAGCGACCAGAAAAGAAACCATGTTGGCAAACGGATATTTTGTTTCGCACGGAACTAAAAATATATTTATATATTATCTTTTCAAAAACTTTAGCCAAGTTGGAGAGAATAGAGATAGGGCGATAATTGATAATATTAGATTTATCGCCAGATTTAAAAATAGGTCGAATATAGGAAATTTTCAAAGCAGAAGGAAAGATATTTTTTGATAGGGATAGGTTAAAAAGAATATAAAGAGGCTCAACAAGGATATCACGACAGCCTTTGATGACATAAGATGGTAAATTGTCAGGTCCGGGATTAGGAGAAGATTTTATTGCATTAATTGCTGAAATTATATCTGTTCTAGTAATATGATTAATTTTTAAATTATTAGAATTATTTATACTTGAATGAAGACCAGTGGGTGAAGGTGACGAGTTTATCGGCTGGAAAACAGTGGAGAAATAATCTGCAAACGCGTCTGCAACGTCTGCAGTATTGTTGAGTGTATTATTATTGAAATGCATAGTGGAAGGCAGGTTAAGATTTCGCTTTTTTGAATTAATATGGGACCATAATTTCTGAGGATCTTTCGCGATATTTTTTTCAATATTCTTCATATAGTTTCTGTGTGCAACATTGATTTCCTTCTTTAATAAGGCTCTAAGGCGTTTGAACTCATCACCATATTTCGTCATATTGGTTTGTTTATACAATAAGCGAAATTGATTTTTTTTCTTAACGTTTTCTATAATAGATTTATTGAACCAGGGTGGATACATCGATTTACGTTTTTTGGTGACTGGAACACAATTACAAATAATTTGGGAAATGACCTGATAAAATTCTTCAAATGCAGTGTTGACATTATCAAAATAATTAAGAAAGTCCCAGTTAATCTGAGATAGTTGCTCGTATAGTAAAAGAAAGTTGGCACGACGGAAGTTAAAAGAAACTGATTCATTGGAAAAAAGACCGCTATGACGTAGATGCGAGCTTGAAGAAGGTTCAGGAAAGAAGGAAATTTCGAGAGTAGGGTGATACTTATCTTCATTGACTAAAGGTGAAGAGCAGCGCGCGACAGTACAGCATTTATTAGATACAACAACATCAAGTAGTCTGTTATCACAGTTAGTAATATTATTATATTGCCTAGCATTAAAAAAGTTACAAAAAAGATCAAATCTAGTAACGATATTATTCGTATGTCCAGTGTTGTGGCAATCCGATAGTTTGCTAATATTCATGTCTCCTAGGAAAATAAAATTATTATTTAAGAGAAGAGGATTTGATTCAAGACATTCATAAATGAGTTCGTGTTGATTTATAGAAATTGGTGGCGGACAGTAAATTACAATAACATATAAATTCTCAGTATGAGACAATTGTATTCTGACACATAGCAAATCACAATTGGATTGTGCATTTAAGTTTAAGTTAATTTGAGTAGAACGATATTTATTTTTGACGGCACAAATGACGCCGCCTCCACGTGACTTATTCCTGATTAAAGGGTCTCTGTCTTTGCGATATACAGTATAGTGTTCAGCAAATAACTCATTATTATATACAGAATCCTGGAGCCAAGTTTCAGATATTGAAACAATATCAAATTCAGGAGACGAGGAACAATTATTTAAAAAATGTTCAAGTTTGGTATTTAAACCTCTAGCGTTTTGATAGTAGATCAACATGCTCATCAAATTTGGAAAAAAAAATTATAAATGCACACACATGCACACACATGCACACACGTGCACACACACATGCACACACATGCACACACATGCAAACACACATGCACACATACACGCACACACACATGCACACATATGCACACACACATGTACACACCTGCACACAAACATGCACACACATGCACAAACATTCACACACATGCAGACACACATGCACACACGCATGCACACACACATGCACACATATGCACACACATGCACACACATGCACACACATACACATGCACACACATGCACACACACATGCACACACACATGCACACACATGCACGCACATGCACACACACATGAACACACATGCACACATATGCACACAGATGCACACACATGCACACACACATGCACACACATGCACACACATGCACACAAATGCACACACATGCACACACATGCACACTCACATGCAAACACACATGCACACAAACATGCACACACATGCACACACATACACGCACACATGCACACACACATGCACACACATGCACACACATGCACACACATGCACACACGTGCACACACATGCACACACACATGCACACACACGTGCACACACATGCACACACACACATGCACACACATGCACACACATGCACACACACATGCACACACACGTGCACACACATGCACACACACACATGCACACACATGCACACTCGTGCGCACACACTTGCACACACATGCACACATATGCACACACATGCACACTCATGCACACACATGCACACACACATGCACACACATGCACAAACGTGCACACACGTGCACACACATGCACACATATGCACACACACATGTACACACACATGCACACACATGCACACACACATGTACACACACATGCACACACATGCACACACATGCACACACATGCACACACATGCAGACACACATGCACACACACATGCACACACACACGCACACACACATGCACACATATGCACACACACATGCACACACATGCACACACACATGCACACACATGCACACACATGCACACACATGCACACACATGCACACACACATGCACACACATGCACACACATGCACACACATGCACGCACATGCACACACATGCACACACATGCACACACATGCACACACATACACATACATGCACACATACACACACATGCACACACATGCACACACATGCACACACATGCACACACATGCACACACACATGCACATACATGCACACACATGCACACACATGCACACACATGCACACACATGCACACACATGCACACACATGCACACGCACATGCACACACATGCACACACATGCACACACATGCACACACATGCACACACACATACACACACATGAACACACATGAACACACATGCACACACATGCACACACATGCACACACACATGCACACACATGCACACACACATGCACACACATGCACACACATGCAAACACACATGCACACACATACACACACATGCACACGCACATGCACACACACATGCACACACATGCACTCACATGCACACACATGCACACACATGCACTCACACATGCACACACATGCACACACATGCACACATATGCACACACATCTACACACATGCACACACACATGCACACACACATGCACACACATGCACACATATGCACACACATGCACATTCATGCACACACATGCACACACATGCACACACACATGCACACACATGCACAAACGTACACACACGTGCACACACATGCACACATATGCACACACACATGCACACACACATGCACACACATGCACACACATGCACACACACATGCACACACACATGCACAAACACATGCACACACACATGCACACACACATGCACACACATGCACATACATGCACACACATAAACACACATGCACACACATGCACACACACATGCAAACACACATGCACACACACATGCACACACATGCACACACATGCACACACATGCACACACACATGTACACACACATGCTTACTCACACATGCACACACATGCACACTCACATGCACACACATGCACACACACATGCACACGCATGCAAACACACATGCACACACATGCAAACACACATGCACATACACACGCACACACACATGCACACACACGTGTACAAACACATGCACAAACACATGCACACACACATGCACACATATGCACACACATGCACACACACATGCACACACATGCACACACACATACACATGCACACACATGCACACACACATGCACACACATGCACACACATGCACACACACATGCACACACATGCACCCACACATGCACACACACATGCACACACATGCACACATGCACACACACATGCACACACACATGCACACACATGCAAACACACATGCACACACACGCACACACACATGCACACATATGCACACACACATGTACACACACATGCACACACATGCACACACATGCACACACATGCAGACACACATGGACACACATATGCACACACACATGCACACATATGCACACACATGCACACACACATGCACACACATGCACACATATGCACACAGATGCACACACATGCACACACACATGCACACACATGCACACACATGCACACACATGCACACTCACATGCAAACACACATGCAGACAAACATGCACACACATGAACACGCACATGCACACACACATGCACACACATGCACACACATGCACACACATGCACACACATGCACACACATACACGCACACATGCACACACACATGCACACACATGCACACACATGCACACACGTGCACACACATGCACACACACATGCACACACACGTGCACACACATGCACACACACATGCACACACATGCACACACATGCACACACGTGCACACACACTTGCACACACATGCACACATATGCACACACATGAACACTCATGCACACACATGCACACACATGCACACAAACATGCACACACATGCACACGCACATGCACACACACATGCACACACATGCACGCACACATGCACACACACATGCACACACATGCACAAACCTGCACACACGTGCACACACATGCACACACACGTGCACACACATGCACACATATGCACACACACATGCACACACACATGCACACACATGCACACACATGCACACACACATGCACACACACATGCACACACATGCACACACACACATGCACACACACATGCACACACATGCACACACACATGCACACACATGCACATGCACACACATGCACACACATGCACACACACATGCACACAATTGCACACACATGCACACACACATGCACACACATGCACACACATGCACACACACATGCA
Organism: Harpalus rubripes; assembly: GCA_963082715.1. Lineage (NCBI taxonomy): Eukaryota > Metazoa > Arthropoda > Insecta > Coleoptera > Carabidae > Harpalus > Harpalus rubripes. Next base: position 12,705,772 of record OY720459.1, on the reverse strand, counting down.
CACGCATGCACACACACATGCACACACATGCAAACACACATGCACACACACGTGTACAAACACATGCACAAACACATGCACACACACATGCACACATATGCACACACATGCACACACATGCACACACATGCACACACACATGCACACACACATTCACACACATGCACACACGTACACACATGCACACACATGCACACACACATGCACACACAAGCACGCACACATGCACACACACATGCACACACG
>OY720459.1:12693026-12695526 GCA_963082715.1 Harpalus rubripes | reverse complement strand
CACACACACATGCACACACGCATGTACAAACACATGCACACACACATGCACACATATGCACACACACATGCACACACATGCACACACACATGCACACACATGCACACGCACATGCACACACACATGCACACACATGCACACACATGCACAGACACATGCACACACACATGCACACACACATGCACACACATGCACGCACACATGCACACACACATGCACACACATGCACACACGAGTACACACACATGCACACACATGCAAACACACATGCGCACACACACACGCACACACACACACATGCACACATATGCACACACACATGTACACACCTGCACACAAACATGCACACACATGCACACACATGCAGACACACATGCACACACACACACATGCACACATATGCACACACATGCACACACACATGCACAAACATGCACACACATACACATGCACACACATGCACACACACATGCACACACACATGCACACACATGCACACACATGCACACACATGCACACACACATACACACACATGCACACACATGCACACACATGCACACACATGCACACTCATGCACACACATGCACACACATGCACACACACATGCACACACACGTGCACACACATGCACACACACATGCACACACATGCACACACATGCACACATATGCACGCACATGCACACACATGCACACACATGCACACACATGCACACACATGCACACACATGCACACACACATACACACACATGCACACACATGAACACACATGCACACACATGCACACACATGCACACACATACACACGCACATGCACTCACACATGCACACACACGCACACACATGCACACACACATGCAAACACACATGCACACACACATGCACACACACATGCACACACATGCACACACATGCACACACATGCACACACACATGCACACACATGCACACACACATGCACACACATGCACACACACATGCACACACATGCACACACATGCACACACACACATGCACACGCATGCACACACATGCACACACATGCACACACATGCGCACACATGCACACACATGCAAACACACATGCACACACACATGCACACACACATGTACAAACACATGCACACACACATGCACACATATGCACACACATGTACACACACATGCACACACATGCACACACATGCACACACATGCACACACATGCACACACACATGCACACACATGCACACACATGCACACACTTATGCACACACATGCACGCACACATGCACACACACATGCACACACATGCACACACACATGCACACACATGCACACACATGCACACACATGCACACACACATGCACACACATGCACACACATGCAAACACACATGCACACACATGCACACACATGCAGACACACATGGACACACACATGCACACATTCATGCACTCATATGCACACACATGCACACACACATGCACACACATACACACATATGCACACACATGCACACACATGCACACACACACATGCACACACATGCACACACATGCACACACATGCACGCACATGCACACACATGCACACACATGCACACAGATACACACACATGCACACATACACACACATGCAGACACATGCACACACATGCACACACATGCACACGCACATGCACACACATGCACACACATGCACACACATGCACACACACATACACACACATGCACACACATGCACACACACATGCACACGCACACATGTACACACATGCATACACACACATGCACACACATGCACACACATGCAGACACATGCAAACACACATGCACACACATGCACACACATGCACACACACATGCACACACATGCACACACATGCACACGCACATGCACACACACATGCACACACGTGCACTCACATGCACACACATGCACACACACATGCACTTACACATGCACACACATGCACACATATGCACACACATGTACACACATGCACACACACACATGCACACACATGCACACACACACATGCACACACATGCAAACACACATGCACACACATGCACACACATACACACACATACACACACATGCACACATACACACACATGCACACACACATGCACACACACATGCACATACATGCACACACATGCACACACATGCACACACATGCACACACATGCACACACATGCACACGCACATGCACACACATGCACACACACACATGCACACACATGCACACACACACATGCACACACATGCACACACATGCAAACACACATGCACACACATGCACACACATGCACACACACATGCACACACATGCGCACACAAGCACACACATGCACACACATGCACACACACATGCACAAACACATGCACACACATGCACACACACATGCACACACATGCACACACACACACATGCAAACACACACGCACTCACACATGCACACACACATGCACACATATGCACACACATGCACACACATGCACACACA
>OY720459.1:12680526-12685526 GCA_963082715.1 Harpalus rubripes | reverse complement strand
TGCACACACACATGCACACACATGCACACACATGCACACACACACATGCACACACACATGCACACACACATGCACACACATGCACACACATGCACACACACATGCACACACACATGCACACATATGCACACACACACGCACACAATTGCACACACATGCACACACATGCACACACATGCAAACACACATGCACACGCATGCACACACACATGCACACACATGCAAACACACATGCACACACACACGCACACACACATGCACACACACGTGTACAAACACATGCACTCACACATGCACACTTATGCACACACATGCACACACACATGCACACACATGCACACACACATGCACACACACATGCACACACATGCACACACATACACACATGCACACACATGCACACACACATGCACACACAAGCACGCACACATGCACACACACATATACACACATGCACACACGTGCACACACATGCACACACACATGCACACACATGCAAACACACATGCACACACACGCACACACACATGCACACATATGCACACACACATGTACACACACATGCACACACATGCACACACATGCACACACATGCACACACATGCAGACACATGGACACACACATGCACACACACATGCACACATATGCACACACATGCACACACACATGCACACACACATGCACACACATGCACACATATGCACACACATGCACACACATGCACACACACATGCACACACACATGCACACACATGCACACACATGCACACACATGCACACACATGCATACACACATGCACACTCACATGCAAACACACATGCACACAAACATGCACACACATGCACACGCACATGAATACACACATGCACACACATGCACACACATGCACACACATGCACACATACACGCACACATGCACACACACATGCACACACATGCACACACATGCACACACGTGCACACACATGCACACACACATGCACACACATGCACACACATGCACACACACATGCACACACGTTCACACACACTTGCACACACATGCATACATATGCACACACATGCACACTCATGCACACACATGCACACACATGCACACACATGCACACACACATGCACACACATGCACAAACGTGCACACACGTGCACACACATGCACACACATGCACACATATGCACACACACATGCACTTATATGCACACACACATGCACACACACATGCACACACACATGCATACACATGCACACACATGCACACACACATGCACACACATGCACACACACATGCACACACACATGCACACACATGCACACACATGCACACACACATGCACACACACATGCACACACATGCACACACACATGCACACACACATGCACACACAAATGCACACACATGCACACACACATGCACACAGATGCAAACACACATGCACACACACACGCACACACACATGCACACATATGCACACACACGTGCACAAACATGCACACACATGCACACACAAGCACACACATGCTCACGCACACACACATGCACACACACATGCACACACATGCATGCACACACACATGCACACACATGCACACACATGCACACACAAGCACACACATGCACACGTACATGCACACACACTTGCACACACACATGCACACACACATGCACACACATGCACACATACACACACATGCACACACATGCACACACATGCACACACACATACACACACATGCACACACATGCACACACATGCACACACTTGCACACATATGCACACACATGCACACACACATACACACATGCACACACAAACACATACACATGCACATACATGCACACACATGCACACACATGCATACACATGCACACACACATACACACACACATGCATACACACATGCACACACACATGCACACACACATGCACACACATGCACACACACACATGCACACACACATGCACACACACACATGCACACACATGCACACACACATGCACACAAACACATGCACACACATGCACACACATGCAAACACACATGCACACACATGCACACACATGCACACACACATGCACACACATGCGCACACAAGCACACACATGCACACACACATGCACAAACACATGCACACACACATGCACACACACATGCACACACATGCACACACACACACATGCAAACACACACGCACTCACACATGCACACACACATGCACACATATGCACACACATGCACACACATGCACACACATGCACACACATGCACACACATGCACACACACAGGCACACACATGCACACACACATGCACACACACATGCTTACACACACATGCTTACACACACATGCACACACATGCACACACACATGCACACGCATGCACACACACATGCACACACATGCACACACATGCAAACACACATGCACACACACGCACACACACATGCACACACACATGTACGAACACATGCACACACACATGCACACATATGCACACACACATGCACACACATGCACACACACATGCACACACATGCACACACACATGCACACACACATGCACACACACATGCACACACATGCACACACATGCACACACACATGCACACACACACATGCACACACATGCACACACATGCACGCACACATGCACACACACATGCACATACATGCACACACGTGCACACACACATGCACACACATGCACACACATGCAAACACACATGCGCACACACACACGCACACACACACATGCACACATATGCACACACACATGTACACACCTGCACACAAACATGCACACACATGCACACACATGCACACACATGCACACACATGCAGACACACATGCACACACGCATGCACACACACACATGCACACATATGCACACACACATGCACACACATGCACACACATGCACACACACATACACACACATGCACACACATGAACACACATGCACACACATGCACACACATGCACACACACATGCACACACATGCACACACACATACACACACATGCACACACATGCAAACACACATGCACACACATGCACACACATGCACACACATGCACACACACATGCACACACATGCACACGCACATGCACACACATGCACACACATGCACACACATGCACTCACATGAACACACATGCACACACACATGCACTCACACATGCACACACATGCACACACATGCACACACATGCACACACATGCACACATATGCACACACATGCACACACATGCACACACAAGCACACACATGCACACACACATGCACAAACACATGCACACACACATGCACACACACATGCACACACATGCACACACATAAACACACATATGCACACACATGCACACACATGCACACACACATGCACACACACATGCACACACACATGCTTACACACATGCACACACATGCACACACACATGCACACACATGCACACACACATGCACACGCATGCACACACACATGCACACACATGCAAACACACGTGTACAAACACATGCACAAACACATGCACACATATGCACACACATGCACACACATGCACACACACATGCACACACACATGCACACACATGCACACACATGCACACACATACACACATGCACACACATGCACACACATGCACACACACATGCACACACATGCACGCACACATGCACACACACATGCACACACATGCACACACGTGCACACACATGCACACACACTTGCACACACATGCAAACACACATGCACACACACGCACACACACATGCACACATATGCACACACACATGTACACACACATGCACACACATGCACACACATGCACACACATGCAGACACACATGGACACCCATGCACACACATGCACACACATGCACACACATGCACACACATGCACACACACATGCACACACATGCACACACATGCACACACACATGCACACACACATGCACACACACATGCACACACATGCACACACATGGACACACATGCACACACATGCAGACACACATGGACACACACATGCACACACACATGCACACATATGCACACACATGCACACTCATGCACACACATGCACACACATGCACACACACATGCACACACATGCACAAACCTGCACACACGTGCACACACATGCACACGCACGTGCACACACATGTACGCATATGCACACACACATGCACACACACATGCACACACATGCACACACATGCACACACATGCACACACACACATGCACACACACATGCACACACATGCACACACATGCACACACACACATGCACACACACATGCACACACACATGCACACACATGCACACACATGCACACACACATGCACACACACATGCACACATATGCACACACACACGCACACAATTGCACACACATGCACACACATGCACACACATGCAAACACACATGCACACGCATGCACACACACATGCACACACATGCAAACACACATGCACACACACACGCACACACACATGCACACACACGTGTACAAACACATGCACTCACACATGCACACTTATGCTCACACATGCACACACACATGCACACACATGCACACACACATGCACACACACATGCACACACATGCACACACATACACACATGCACACACATGCACACACACATGCACACACAAGCACGCACACATGCACACACACATGCACACACATGCACACACGTGCACACACATGCACACACACATGCACACACATGCAAACACACATGCACACACACGCACACACACATGCACACATATGCACACACACATGTACACACACATGCACACACATGCACACACATGCACACACATGCACACACATGCAGACACATGGACACACACATGCACACACACATGCACACATATGCACACACATGCACACACACATGCACACACACATGCACACACATGCACACATATGCACACACATGCACACACATGCACACACACATGCACACACACATGCA
>OY720459.1:12670526-12675526 GCA_963082715.1 Harpalus rubripes | reverse complement strand
CACACACACACATGCACACACATGCACACACACATGCACACACATGCACACACACATGCACACACACATGCACACACATGCACACACATGCACACACACATGCACACACACATGCACACACATGCACACACATGCACGCACATATGCACACACACATGCACACACATGCACATACGTGCACACACACATGCACACACATGCACACACATGCAAACACACATGCGCACACACACACGCACACACACACATGCACACATATGCGCACACACATGTACGCACCTGCACACAAACATGCACACACATGCACACACATGCACACACATGCACACACATGCAGACACACATGCACACACGCATGCACACACACATGCACACATATGCACACACATGCACACACACATGCACACACACATGCACACTCATGCACACACATACACATGCACACACATGCACACACACATGCACACACACATGCACACACATGCACACACATGCACACACACATACACACACATGCACACACATGAACACACATGCACACACATGCACACACATGCACACACACATGCACACACATGCACACACACATGCACACACATGCACACACATGCAAACACACATGCACACACATGCACACACATGCACACACATGCACACACACATAAACACACTTGCACACGCACATGCTCACACACATGCACACACATGCACTCACATGAAGACACATGCACACACACATGCACTCACACATGCACACACATGCACACACATGCACACATATGCACACACATGCACACACATGCACACACAAGCACACACATGCACACACATGCACACACACATGCACAAACACATGCACACACACATGCACACACATGCAAACACACATGCACACACACGCACACACACATGCACACACACGTGTACAAACACATGCACAAACACATGCACACATATGCACACACATGCACACACATGCACACACACATGCACACACACATGCACACACATGCACACACATACACACATGCACACACATGCACACACATGCACACACACATGCACACATATGCACACACATGTACACACACATGCACACACATGCACACACATGCACACACACATGCACACACATGCACACACATGCACACACATGCACACACATGCACACACACAAGCACACACATGCACACACATGCACACACACATGCACACACATGCACGCACACATGCACACACACATGCACACACATGCACACACACATGCACACACATGCACACACATGCACACACACATTCACACACATGCACACACATGCAAACACACATGCACACACATGCACACACATGCAGACACACATGGACACACACATGCACACATTCATGCACACATATGCACACACATGCACACACACATGCACACACATACACACATATGCACACACATGCACACACATGCACACACATACACACATATGCACACACATGCACACACATGCACACACACATGCACACACATGCACACACATGCACACACATGCACGCACATGCACACACATGCACACACATGCACACAGATACACACACATGCACACATACACACACATGCACACACATGCACACACACATGCACACACACATGCACATACATGCACACACATGCACACACATGCACACACATGCACACACATGCACACGCACATGCACACACATGCACACACATGCACACACATGCACACACACATACACACACATGCACACACATGCACACACACACATGCACACACACATATGCACACACATGCACACACACATGCACACACATACACACATATGCACACACATGCACACACATGCACACACATACACACATATGCACACACATGCACACACATGCACACACACATGCACACACATGCACACACATGCACACACATGCACGCACATGCACACACATGCACACACATGCACACAGATACACACACATGCACACATACACACACATGCACACACATGCACACACACATGCACACACACATGCACATACATGCACACACATGCACACACATGCACACACATGCACACGCACATGCACACACATGCACACACATGCACACACATGCACACACACATACACACACATGCACACACATGCACACACACACATGCACACACACACATGCACACACATGCATACACACACATGCACACACATGCACACACATGCAGACACATGCAAACACACATGCACACACATGCACACACATGCACACACACATGCACACACATGCACACACATGCACACGCACATGCACACACACATGCACACACATGCACTCACATGCACACACATGCACACACACATGCACTCACACATGCACACACATGCACACATATGCACACACATGTACACACATGCACACACACACATGCACACACATGCACACACACACATGCACACACATGCAAACACACATGCACACACATGCACACACATACACACATACACACACATGCACACATACACACACATGCACACACACATGCACACACACATGCACATACATGCACACACATGCACACACATGCACACACATGCACACACATGCACGCACATGCACACACATGCACACGCACATGCACACACATGCACACACATGCACACACACACATGCACACACATGCACACACACACATGCACACACATGCACACACATGCAAACACACATGCACACACATGCACACACATGCACACACACATGCACACACATGCGCACACAAGCACACACATGCACACACATGCACACACACATGCACAAACACATGCACACACACATGCACACACACATGCACACACATGCACACACACACATGCAAACACACACGCACTCACACATGCACACACACATGCACACATATGCACACACATGCACACACATGCACACACATGCACACACATGCACACACATGCACACACACAGGCACACACATGCACACACACATGCACACACACATGCTTACACACACATGCTTACACACACATGCACACACATGCACACACACATGCACACGCATGCACACACACATGCACACACATGCACACACATGCAAACACACATGCACACACACGCACACACACATGCTCACACACATGTACAAACACATGCACACACACATGCACACATATGCACACACATGCACACACATGCACACACACATGCACACACATGCACACACACATGCACACACACATGCACACACATGCACACACATGCACACACACATGCACACACACATGCACACACATGCACACACATGCACGCACACATGCACACACACATGCACACACATGCACACACGTGCACACACACATGCACACACATGCAAACACACATGCGCACACACACACGCACACACACACATGCACACATATGCACACACACATGTACACACCTGCACACAAACATGCCACACATGCACACACATGCACACACATGCACACACATGCAGACACACATGCACACACGCATGCACACACACACATGCACACATATGCACACACACATGCACACACATGCACACACATGCACACACACATACACACACATGCACACACATGAACACACATGCACACACATGCACACACATGCACACACACATGCACACACATGCACACACACATACACACACATGCACACACATGCACACACATGCAAACACCATGCACACACATGCACACACATGCACACACATGCACACACACATGCACACACATGCACACGCACATGCACACACATGCACACACATGCACACACATGCACTCACATGAACACACATGCACACACACATGCACACACACATGCACTCACACATGCACACACATGCACACACATGCACACACATGCACACACATGCACACATATGCACACACATGCACACACATGCACACACAAGCACACACATGCACACACATGCACACACACATGCACAAACACATGCACACACACATGCACACACACATGCACACACATGCACACACATAAACACACATGCACACACATGCACACACACATGCAAACACACATGCACACACACATGCACACACACATGCACACATATGCACACACATGCACACACATGCACACACACATGCACACACACATGCACACACACATGCTTACACACATGCACACACATGCACACACACATGCACACACATGCACACACACATGCACACGCATGCACACACACATGCACACACATGCAAACACACGTGTACAAACACATACACAAACACATGCACACATATACACACACATGCACACACATGCACACACACATGCATACACACATGCACACACATGCACACACATGCACACACACATACACACACATGCACACACATGCACACACATACACACATGCACACACATGCACACACATGCACACACACATGCACACACATGCACGCACACATGCACACACACTTGCACACACATGCAAACACACATGCACACACACGCACACACACATGCACACATATGCACACACACATGTACACACACATGCACACACATGCACACACATGCACACACATGCAGACACACATGGACACACATGCACACACATGCACACACATGCACACACATGCACACACATGCACACACATGCACACACATGCACACACACATGCACACACATGCACACGCATGCACACACGTGCACACACATGCACACACACATGCACACACACATGCACACACACATGCACACACATGCACACACATGGACACACATGCACACACATGCAGACACACATGGACACACACATGCACACACACATGCACACATATGCACACACATGCACACTCATGCACACACATGCACACACATGCACACACACATGCACACACATGCACAAACCTGCACACACGTGCACACACATGCACACGCACGTGCACACACATGTACGCATATGCACACACACATGCACACACACA
>OY720459.1:12665526-12668026 GCA_963082715.1 Harpalus rubripes | reverse complement strand
CACATGCACACACATGCACACACATGCACACACACATGCACACACACATGCACACACATGCACACACACATGCACACACACATGCACACACAAATGCACACACATGCACACACACATGCACACAGATGCAAACACACATGCACACACACACGCACACACACATGCACACATATGCACACACACGTGCACAAACATGCACACACATGCACACACAAGCACACACATGCTCACGCACACACACATGCACACACACATGCACACACATGCATGCACACACACATGCACACACATGCACACACATGCACACACAAGCACACACATGCACACGTACATGCACACACACTTGCACACACACATGCACACACACATGCACACACATGCACACATACACACACATGCACACACATGCACACACATGCACACACACATACACACACATGCACACACATGCACACACATGCACACACTTGCACACATATGCACACACATGCACACACACATACACACATGCACACACAAACACATACACATGCACATACATGCACACACATGCACACACATGCATACACATGCACACACACATACACACACACATGCATACACACATGCACACACACATGCACACACACATGCACACACATGCACACACACACATGCACACACACATGCACACACACACATGCACACACATGCACACACACATGCACACAAACACATGCACACACATGCACACACATGCAAACACACATGCACACACATGCACACACATGCACACACACATGCACACACATGCGCACACAAGCACACACATGCACACACACATGCACAAACACATGCACACACACATGCACACACACATGCACACACATGCACACACACACACATGCAAACACACACGCACTCACACATGCACACACACATGCACACATATGCACACACATGCACACACATGCACACACATGCACACACATGCACACACATGCACACACACAGGCACACACATGCACACACACATGCACACACACATGCTTACACACACATGCTTACACACACATGCACACACATGCACACACACATGCACACGCATGCACACACACATGCACACACATGCACACACATGCAAACACACATGCACACACACGCACACACACATGCACACACACATGTACGAACACATGCACACACACATGCACACATATGCACACACACATGCACACACATGCACACACACATGCACACACATGCACACACACATGCACACACACATGCACACACACATGCACACACATGCACACACATGCACACACACATGCACACACACACATGCACACACATGCACACACATGCACGCACACATGCACACACACATGCACATACATGCACACACGTGCACACACACATGCACACACATGCACACACATGCAAACACACATGCGCACACACACACGCACACACACACATGCACACATATGCACACACACATGTACACACCTGCACACAAACATGCACACACATGCACACACATGCACACACATGCACACACATGCAGACACACATGCACACACGCATGCACACACACACATGCACACATATGCACACACACATGCACACACATGCACACACATGCACACACACATACACACACATGCACACACATGAACACACATGCACACACATGCACACACATGCACACACACATGCACACACATGCACACACACATACACACACATGCACACACATGCAAACACACATGCACACACATGCACACACATGCACACACATGCACACACACATGCACACACATGCACACGCACATGCACACACATGCACACACATGCACACACATGCACTCACATGAACACACATGCACACACACATGCACTCACACATGCACACACATGCACACACATGCACACACATGCACACACATGCACACATATGCACACACATGCACACACATGCACACACAAGCACACACATGCACACACACATGCACAAACACATGCACACACACATGCACACACACATGCACACACATGCACACACATAAACACACATATGCACACACATGCACACACATGCACACACACATGCACACACACATGCACACACACATGCTTACACACATGCACACACATGCACACACACATGCACACACATGCACACACACATGCACACGCATGCACACACACATGCACACACATGCAAACACACGTGTACAAACACATGCACAAACACATGCACACATATGCACACACATGCACACACATGCACACACACATGCACACACACATGCACACACATGCACACACATGCACACACATACACACATGCACACACATGCACACACATGCACACACACATGCACACACATGCACGCACACATGCACACACACATGCACACACATGCACACACGTGCACACACATGCACACACACTTGCACACACATGCAAACACACATGCACACACACGCACACACACATGCACACATATGCACA
>OY720459.1:12653026-12658026 GCA_963082715.1 Harpalus rubripes | reverse complement strand
AACACACATGCACACACATGCACACACATGCAGACACACATGGACACACACATGCACACATTCATGCACACATATGCACACACATGCACACACACATGCACACACATACACACATATGCACACACATGCACACACATGCACACACATACACACATATGCACACACATGCACACACATGCACACACACATGCACACACATGCACACACATGCACACACATGCACGCACATGCACACACATGCACACACATGCACACAGATACACACACATGCACACATACACACACATGCACACACATGCACACACACATGCACACACACATGCACATACATGCACACACATGCACACACATGCACACACATGCACACACATGCACACGCACATGCACACACATGCACACACATGCACACACATGCACACACACATACACACACATGCACACACATGCACACACACACATGCACACACACATATGCACACACATGCACACACACATGCACACACATACACACATATGCACACACATGCACACACATGCACACACATACACACATATGCACACACATGCACACACATGCACACACACATGCACACACATGCACACACATGCACACACATGCACGCACATGCACACACATGCACACACATGCACACAGATACACACACATGCACACATACACACACATGCACACACATGCACACACACATGCACACACACATGCACATACATGCACACACATGCACACACATGCACACACATGCACACGCACATGCACACACATGCACACACATGCACACACATGCACACACACATACACACACATGCACACACATGCACACACACACATGCACACACACACATGCACACACATGCATACACACACATGCACACACATGCACACACATGCAGACACATGCAAACACACATGCACACACATGCACACACATGCACACACACATGCACACACATGCACACACATGCACACGCACATGCACACACACATGCACACACATGCACTCACATGCACACACATGCACACACACATGCACTCACACATGCACACACATGCACACATATGCACACACATGTACACACATGCACACACACACATGCACACACATGCACACACACACATGCACACACATGCAAACACACATGCACACACATGCACACACATACACACACATACACACACATGCACACATACACACACATGCACACACACATGCACACACACATGCACATACATGCACACACATGCACACACATGCACACACATGCACACACATGCACGCACATGCACACACATGCACACGCACATGCACACACATGCACACACATGCACACACACACATGCACACACATGCACACACACACATGCACACACATGCACACACATGCAAACACACATGCACACACATGCACACACATGCACACACACATGCACACACATGCGCACACAAGCACACACATGCACACACATGCACACACACATGCACAAACACATGCACACACACATGCACACACACATGCACACACATGCACACACACACATGCAAACACACACGCACTCACACATGCACACACACATGCACACATATGCACACACATGCACACACATGCACACACATGCACACACATGCACACACATGCACACACACAGGCACACACATGCACACACACATGCACACACACATGCTTACACACACATGCTTACACACACATGCACACACATGCACACACACATGCACACGCATGCACACACACATGCACACACATGCACACACATGCAAACACACATGCACACACACGCACACACACATGCTCACACACATGTACAAACACATGCACACACACATGCACACATATGCACACACATGCACACACATGCACACACACATGCACACACATGCACACACACATGCACACACACATGCACACACATGCACACACATGCACACACACATGCACACACACATGCACACACATGCACACACATGCACGCACACATGCACACACACATGCACACACATGCACACACGTGCACACACACATGCACACACATGCAAACACACATGCGCACACACACACGCACACACACACATGCACACATATGCACACACACATGTACACACCTGCACACAAACATGCCACACATGCACACACATGCACACACATGCACACACATGCAGACACACATGCACACACGCATGCACACACACACATGCACACATATGCACACACACATGCACACACATGCACACACATGCACACACACATACACACACATGCACACACATGAACACACATGCACACACATGCACACACATGCACACACACATGCACACACATGCACACACACATACACACACATGCACACACATGCACACACATGCAAACACCATGCACACACATGCACACACATGCACACACATGCACACACACATGCACACACATGCACACGCACATGCACACACATGCACACACATGCACACACATGCACTCACATGAACACACATGCACACACACATGCACACACACATGCACTCACACATGCACACACATGCACACACATGCACACACATGCACACACATGCACACATATGCACACACATGCACACACATGCACACACAAGCACACACATGCACACACATGCACACACACATGCACAAACACATGCACACACACATGCACACACACATGCACACACATGCACACACATAAACACACATGCACACACATGCACACACACATGCAAACACACATGCACACACACATGCACACACACATGCACACATATGCACACACATGCACACACATGCACACACACATGCACACACACATGCACACACACATGCTTACACACATGCACACACATGCACACACACATGCACACACATGCACACACACATGCACACGCATGCACACACACATGCACACACATGCAAACACACGTGTACAAACACATACACAAACACATGCACACATATACACACACATGCACACACATGCACACACACATGCATACACACATGCACACACATGCACACACATGCACACACACATACACACACATGCACACACATGCACACACATACACACATGCACACACATGCACACACATGCACACACACATGCACACACATGCACGCACACATGCACACACACTTGCACACACATGCAAACACACATGCACACACACGCACACACACATGCACACATATGCACACACACATGTACACACACATGCACACACATGCACACACATGCACACACATGCAGACACACATGGACACACATGCACACACATGCACACACATGCACACACATGCACACACATGCACACACATGCACACACATGCACACACACATGCACACACATGCACACGCATGCACACACGTGCACACACATGCACACACACATGCACACACACATGCACACACACATGCACACACATGCACACACATGGACACACATGCACACACATGCAGACACACATGGACACACACATGCACACACACATGCACACATATGCACACACATGCACACTCATGCACACACATGCACACACATGCACACACACATGCACACACATGCACAAACCTGCACACACGTGCACACACATGCACACGCACGTGCACACACATGTACGCATATGCACACACACATGCACACACACATGCACACACATGCACACACATGCACACACATGCACACACACATGCACACACATGCACACACACATGCACACACACATGCACACACATGCACACACACACATGCACACACACATGCACACACATGCACACACATGCACACACACATGCACACACACATGCACACACATGCACACACACACGCACACAATTGCACACACATGCACACACACATGCACACACATGCAAACACACATGCACACGCATGCACACACACATGCACACACATGCAAACACACATGCACACACACACGCACACACACATGCACACACACGTGTACAAACACATGCACACACACATGCACACATATGCACACACATGCACACACACACATGCACACACATGCACACACACATGCACACACACATGCACACACATGCACACACATACACACATGCACACACATGCACACACACATGCACACACAAGCACGCACACATGCACACACACATGCACACACATGCACACACGTGCACACACATGCACACACACATGCACACACATGCAAACACACATGCACACACACGCACACACACATGCACACATATGCACACACACATGTACACACACATGCACACACATGCACACA
Source organism: Harpalus rubripes (assembly GCA_963082715.1). Classification (NCBI taxonomy): domain Eukaryota; kingdom Metazoa; phylum Arthropoda; class Insecta; order Coleoptera; family Carabidae; genus Harpalus; species Harpalus rubripes. Next base: position 12,653,718 of record OY720459.1, on the reverse strand, counting down.
CATGCACACACATGCAGACACATGGACAAACACATGCACACACACATGCACACATATGCACACACATGCACACACACATGCACACACACATGCACACTCACATGCAAACACACATGCACACAAACATGCACACACATGCACACGCACATGAATACACACATGCACACACATGCACACACATGCACGCACATGCACAAACATACACGCACACATGCACACACGTGCACACACATGCACACACACATGCACACACATGCACACACATGCACACACACATGCACACACGTTCACACACACTTGCACACACATGCATACATATGCACACACATGCACACTCATGCACACACATGCACACACATGCACACACATGCACACACACATGCACACACATATACAAACGTGCACACACGTGCACACACATGCACACATATGCACACACACATGCACTTATATGCACACACACATGCACACACACATGCACACACACATGCATACACATGCACACACATGCACACACATGCACACACACATGCACACACATGCACACACACATGCACACGCACATGCACACACATGCACACACATGCACACACACATGCACACACACATGCACACACATGCACACACACATGCACACACACATGCACACACATGCACACACATGAACACACATGCACACACATGCACACACA
>OY720459.1:12643026-12645526 GCA_963082715.1 Harpalus rubripes | reverse complement strand
ACACATGAACACACACACATGCACACACATGCACACACATGCACACACACATGCACACACATGCACACGCACATGCTCACACACATGCACACACATGCACTCACATAAAAACACATGCACACACACATGCACTCACACATGCACACACATGCACACACATGCACACATATGCACACACATGCACACACATGCACACACAAGCACACACATGCACACACATGCACACACACATGCACAAACACATGCACACACACATGCACACACATGCAAACACACATGCACACACACGCACACACACATGCACACACACGTGTACAAACACATGCACAAACACATGCACACATATGCACACACATGCACACACATGCACACACACATGCACACACACATGCACACACATGCACACACATACACACATGCACACACATGCACACACATGCACACACACATGCACACATATGCACACACATGTACACACACATGTACACACACATGCACACACATGCACACACATGCACACACAAATGCACACACATGCACACACATGCACACACATGCACACACACATGCACACACATGCACACACATGCACACACATGCACACACATGCACGCACACATGCACACACACATGCACACACATGCACACACACATGCACACACATGCACACACATGCACACACACATGCACACACATGCACACACATGCAAACACACATGCACACACATGCAGACACACATGGACACACACATGCACACATTCATGCACACATATGCACACACATGCACACACATACACACATATGCACACACATGCACACACATGCACACACACATGCACACACATGCACACAGATACACACACATGCACACATACACACACATGCACACACATGCACACACACATGCACACACACATGCACATACATGCACACACATGCACACACATGCACACACATGCACACGCACATGCACACACATGCACACACATGCACACACATGCACACACACATACACACACATGCACACACATGCACACACACACATGCACACACACACATGCACACACATGCATACACACACATGCACACACATGCACACACATGCAGACACATGCAAACACACATGCACACACATGCACACACATGCACACACACATGCACACACATGCACACACATGCACACGCACATGCACACACACATGCACACACATGCACTCACATGCACACACATGCACACACACATGCACTCACACATGCACACACATGCACACATATGCACACACATGTACACACATGCACACACACACATGCACACACATGCACACACACACATGCACACACATGCAAACACACATGCACACACATGCACACACATACACACACATACACACACATGCACACATACACACACATGCACACACACATGCACACACACACATGCACATGCATGCACACACATGCACACACATGCACACACATGCACACGCACATGCACATACATGCACACACATGCACACACACACATGCACACACATGCACACACACACATGCACACACATGCACACACATGCACACACATGCACACACACATGCACACACATGCGCACACAAGCACACACATGCACACACATGCACACACACATGCACAAACACATGCACACACACATGCACACACACATGCACACACATGCACACACACATGCAAACACACACGCACTCACACATGCACACACACATGCACACATATGCACACACATGCACACACATGCACACACATGCACACACATGCACACACATGCACACACACAGGCACACACATGCACACACACATGCACACACACATGCTTACACACACATGCTTACACACACATGCACACACATGCACACGCATGCACACACACATGCACACACATGCACACACATGCAAACACACATGCACACACACGCACACACACATGCACACACACATGTACAAACACATGCACACACACATGCACACATATGCACACACACATGCACACACATGCACACACACATGCACACACATGCACACACACATGCACACACACATGCACACACACATGCACACACATGCACACACATGCACACAAATGCACACACACATGCACACACACATGCACACACATGCACACACATGCACACACATGCACACACACAGGCACACACATGCACACACACATGCACACACACATGCTTACACACATATGCTTACACACACATGCACACACACATGCACACGCATGCACACACACATGCACACACATGCACACACATGCAAACACACATGCACACACACGCACACACACATGCACACACACATATACAAACACATGCACACACACATGCACACATATGCACACACACATGCACACACATGCACACGCACATGCACACACATGCACACACACATGCACACACACATGCACACACACACATGCACACACATGCACACACATGCACACACACATGCACACACAC
>OY720459.1:12615526-12620526 GCA_963082715.1 Harpalus rubripes | reverse complement strand
ACACACACATGCACACATATGCACACACATGCACACACACATGCACACACACATGCACACACATGCACACACATACACATGCGCACACATGCACACACACATGCACACACACATGCACACACATGCACACACACATACACACACATGCACACACATGAACACACATGCACACACATGCACACACATGCACACACACATGCACACACATGCACACACACATGCACACACATGCACACACATGCAAACACACATGCACACACATGCACACACATGCACACACATGCACACACACATGCACACACATGCACACGCACATGCTCACACACATGCACACACATGCACTCACATGAAGACACATGCACACACACATGCACTCACACATGCACACACATGCACACATATGCACACACATGCACACACATGCACACACAAGCACACACATGCACACACATGCACACACACATGCACAAACACATGCACACACACATGCACACACACATGCACACACATAAACACACATGCACACACATGCACACACATGCAAACACACATGCACACACATGCACACACACATGCACACACATGCACACACCTGCACACACATGCACACACACATGCACACACACATGCTTACACACATGCACACACATGCACACACACATGCACACACATGCACACACACATGCACACGCATGCACACACACATGCACACACATGCAAACACACATGCACACACACGCACACACACATGCACACACACGTGTACAAACACATGCACAAACACATGCACACATATGCACACACATGCACACACATGCACACACACATGCACACACATGCACACACATACACACATGCACACACATGCACACACAAACATGCACACACACATGCAAACACACACGCACTCACACATGCACACACACATGCACACATATGCACACACATGCACACACATGCACACACATGCACACACATGCACACACATGCACACACATGCAAACACACATGCACACACACGCGCACACACACATGCACACACACATGTACAAACACATGCACACACACATGCACACATATGCACACACACACATGCACACACATGCACACACACATGCACACACATGCACACACACATGCACACACACGTGCACACACATGCACACACACATGCACACACACATGCACACACATGCACACACATTCACGCACACATGCACACACACATGCACACACATGCACACACGTGCACACACACGTGCACACACATGCACACACATGCAAACACACATGCGCACACACACACGCACACACACACATGCACACATATGCACACACACATGTACACACCTGCACACAAACATGCCCACACATGCACACACATGCACACACATGCACACACATGCAGACACACATGCACACACGCATGCACACACACATGCACACATATGCACACACATGCACACACACATGCACACACACATGCACACACATGCACACACATACACATGCACACACACGCACACACACATGCACACACACGTGTACAAACACATGCACAAACACATGCACACATATGCACACACATGCACACACATGCACACACACATGCACACACACATGCACACACATGCACACACATACACACATGCACACACATGCACACACATGCACACACACATGCACACATATGCACACACATGTACACACACATGTACACACACATGCACACACATGCACACACATGCACACACAAATGCACACACATGCACACACATGCACACACATGCACACACACATGCACACACATGCACACACATGCACACACACATGCACACACATGCACGCACACATGCACACACACATGCACACACATGCACACACACATGCACACACATGCACACACATGCACACACACATGCACACACATGCACACACATGTAAACACACATGCACACACATGCAGACACATGGACACACACATGCACACATTCATGCACACATATGCACACACATGCACACACATACACACATATGCACACACATGCACACACATGCACACACACATGCACACACATGCACACACATGCACACACATGCACGCACATGCACACACATGCACACACATGCACACAGATACACACACATGCACACATACACACACATGCACACACATGCACACACACATGCACACACACATGCACATACATGCACACACATGCACACACATGCACACACATGCACACGCACATGCACACACATGCACACACATGCACACACATGCACACACACATACACACACATGCACACACATGCACACACACACATGCACACACATGCATACACACACATGCACACACATGCACACACATGCAGACACATGCAAACACACATGCACACACATGCACACACATGCACACACACATGCACACACATGCACACACATGCACACGCACATGCACACACACATGCACACACATGCACTCACATGCACACACATGCACACACACATGCACTCACACATGCACACACATGCACACATATGCACACACATGTACACACATGCACACACACACATGCACACACATGCACACACACACATGCACACACATGCAAACACACATGCACACACATGCACACACATACACACACATACACACACATGCACACATACACACACATGCACACACACATGCACACACACATGCACATACATGCACACACATGCACACACATGCACACACATGCACACACATGCACACACATGCACACACATGCACACACATGCACACGCACATGTACACACATGCACACACATGCACACACACACATGCACACACATGCACACACACACATGCACACACATGCACACACATGCAAACACACATGCACACACATGCACACACATGCACACACACATGCACACACAAGCGCACACAAGCACACACATGCACACACATGCACACACACATGCACAAACACATGCACACACACATGCACACACACATGCACACACATGCACACACACATGCAAACACACACGCACTCACACATGCACACACACATGCACACATATGCACACACATGCACACACATGCACACACATGCACACACATGCACACACAGGCACACACATGCACACACACATGCACACACACATGCTTACACACACATGCTTACACACACATGCACACACATGCACACGCATGCACACACATGCACACACATGCAAACACACATGCACACACACGCACACACACATGCACACACACATGTACAAACACATGCACACACACATGCACACATATGCACACACACATGCACACACATGCACACACACATGCACACACATGCACACACACATGCACACACACATGCACACACACATGCACACACATGCACACACATGCACACACATGCACACACACATGCACACACACATGCACACACATGCACACACATGCACACACATGCACACACAGGCACACACATGCACACACACATGCACACACACATGCTTGCACTCACATGCTTACACACACATGCACACACATGCACACACACATGCACACGCATGCACACACACATGCACACACATGCACACACATGCAAACACACATGCACACACACGCACACACACATGCACACAAACATATACAAACACATGCACACACACATGCACACATATGCACACACACATGCACACACATGCACACGCACATGCACACACATGCACTCACACATGCACACACACATGCACACACACATGCACACACATGCACACACATGCACACACACATGCACACACACATGCACACACATGCACACACATGCACGCACACATGCACACACACATGCACACACATGCACACACGTGCACACACACATGCACACACATGCACACACATGCAAACACACATGCGCACACACACACGCACACACACACATGCACACATATGCACACACACATGTACACACCTGCACACAAACATGCACACACATGCACACACATGCACACACATGCACACACATGCAGACACACATGCACACACGCATGCACACACACACATGCACACATATGCACACACACATGCACACACATGCACACACATGCACACACATGCACACACACATACACACACATGCACACACATGAACACACATGCACACACATGCACACACATGCACACACACATGCACACACATGCACACACACATACACACACATGCACACACATGCACACACATGCACACACACATACACACACATGCACACGCACATGCTCACACACATGCACACACATGCACTCACATGAAGACACATGCACACACACATGCACTCACACATGCACACACATGCACACACATGCACACATATGCACACACATGCACACACATGCACACACAAGCACACACATGCACACACATGCACACACACATGCACAAACACATGCACACACACATGCACACACATGCAAACACACATGCACACACACGCACACACACATGCACACACACGTGTACAAACACATGCACAAACACATGCACACATATGCACACACATACACACACATGCACACACACATGCACACACACATGCACACACATGCACACACATACACACATGCACACACATGCACACACATGCACACACACATGCACACATATGCACACACATGTACACACACATGTACACACACATGCACACACATGCACACACATGCACACACAAATGCACACACATGCACACACATGCACACACATGCACACACACATGCACACACATGCACACACATGCACACACACATGCACACACATGCACGCACACATGCACACACACATGCACACACATGCACACACACATGCACACACATGCACACACATGCACACACACATGCACACACATGCACACACATGCAAACACACATGCACACACATGCAGACACACATGGACACACACATGCACACATTCATGCACACATATGCACACACATGCACAC